>CAUYLG010048527.1:0-95370 GCA_963573385.1 Cacajao melanocephalus
TTTTATACCCCTAAAACCACCTCGGTGGTGAGGGTGAGGGGTGGGGATGGGGATGAGGGGCTTCAGACATTCCGAGGGCTAGTGGATTCTGTAAATCACCTCCTGGGCGGAGATGAGGGTGAGGGGCTCCAGACATTCCAAGGGCCAGGGGACTTTTGTCACTCTCATTGTTACTTAAGTGGTTTACAGAAGTCAAGATAAGCGTTAGTTTACACATTGTCTGGGTAGTGGTAGGAGTTACAGACCTTAGTTACTTATTACAAGTCGCAGGAGCCAAGATGGCATGGGTTTGGATGGCTTGCCTGTCACATTAGGGTCACAGAGAGCAGTTTCAACAGAAAGCCGAGGTATGGTTGAGGTATGCAGTTTTATGGGACTTTTACCATGTCACAGTATGAGCCACCATTAAACTTGCTCAGGAAGCTGACCTGGCTATAGGGGCTAGCTGGATGGTAAGCAGTTGACATTCAAGTGAGGAGCACCAAAGGCAGGTGCTGCAGCCTTGGTTCTGATCCCGGAAACAGTGGGTACTGTATGGGCCTACCAATGGGAAGCCAGCATCAGGCAGATGCTAGGCAGCTACCTGGGTAGCAGGAAAGCCCCTGTCTCTCTCTGCCCTTCCAACTATATAATGTGAATTCCAACTAGGCCAGGGATAGAAGCAGCCTAAAACTTGCTCAGAATTTAATAAAAACTGCAGAATCTCCTACAGAAAAGAACATATACATATTTGAAATTTTGCACACAATTCTAGGGACCCATACCACTCACCTACCCACCCTCTATCTGTGGCTATTAAGTCAAATACCCCTGGTAATCCAGAGTGTCTATTAGAGTCCTCCTAAAGAGGGTGTGGTGGCTCACACCTGTAATCCCAGCACTTCAGAAGGCTGAGGTGAAAGGATTGAGCCCAGGAGTTTGAGACTACCTTGGGCAAAATAGGGAGATCCTGTCTCTACAAAAATGCAAAAAATTTAGCTGCGTGTGGTGGCACACGCCTGTGGTCCCAGAGGCTGAAGTGGAAGGATTGTTTCGGCAGAAATCAAGCCTGCAGCGAATCATGATCATGCCACTGCATTCCAGCCTTGGCAACGGAGCAAGACCCCGTCTCAAAAAAAAAAAAAAAAGTCCTCCTAGCTCAGATGCAAAATCTAAGCAGCATCTAAACACTCTAAGGAACCACCTGCTTAGTGGCAGCTGTGCTGAGTTGGGGCTGCAGGGCAGGATCGAGATTTTTGAAAACCACCTAAGAGGGCAGCCCCCAGAGCAGGACCCTCCTTGATCCAAATGACCAGGGACTTCAGGAGGAACTCCCTCTTCCCCTCTCTTCCTCCCAAACCCAGAACCCCTGTTCAGTTTCTTTTCCTTCTTGAGGGAACGGGCAGAGCCCTGGCCACCTCCTCCATAGCACCCACAGCCCCATCACCAAGGGCCCAGACAATTAATTACCCACCATCATGGCACCGTTTTGCCTTCAATTTTCCTGACTACCATGCGAGTAACTCAATCTGTGAGACTTCACTAGGCCATTTAAGGGAGCATCATCACTCTTTCTGTTCCCCAGAAATTGTAACCCGGACTCGGTTTTGTAATGCTAATTGCCTTATCTTCATAAATTCTACAGTCTTACATAATTTACCCGCATTGTAGCAGGATTTCCCAAGAATAAAAAAGCAGGTGCCGTCAATGGTAATTTGAATAAGAAAAGACATGTTAAGTGGTTCTTCTCTCACTAGTAATAGAAATTAATTAGCTTTGAGCGGCTTTGGAGGTTTTTGCATTTTTTGCTGTAACCTGTTATGTTTTCTAATTGTATGGAAAGAAGGTTTGATTTGATCACATTATTTGGTGACGGAGAGGCCTCTGTTTGGAGTCAAAGGTACAGGAACGGTGGCAGCCTCAAGTGTGGGAAGCCACCAGAGGCGTGCAGAGAGTGAGGGCTTTGCAGTCAGATAAACATGAATTCTGAGCCAGGGTGAGCCACTTGCTAGCTCTGTGACCCTGGACTAATTACTTCTCCCTCTTAAACTTCAGCTTTCTCCTTTGTAAGGGAGAGGTCACAAACTCTAACTAGAAGGGAGGGAGCACAATGCTGAGCAGTTGAGAGCATTGGCTGAGGATCTGGAAGTTTCTACCTTCAGATCCGGAGCCCATCGATGACATGCTCTCTGACTTTTCCAATTAGGGTGCCTTTGATTTCAAGAAACATGAAATGCTATTTCAGCTGGCTTAAGCAATCCAAAAATGTATTATTTCCCATGAGAACACTAGGGCTAGCGCAGGCTGCTGGGGTGGTACAATTAATGGATGGGTTAATATCATCAAAGATATAGGTCTACTTTCTCTCTTCACTCTGCCACTCAATACTGGCTTTATCCTAAAGTAGGCCCTCCCCTCCCCTGGCAAGAAAGGAATACAATCTTCCTGGTTCACATCTAGCAGAAGAGGGAGTGAGCGTCTCCCACTAACGTGGGATACAGATTCTTCCCTTGAGTCTGACTGAGCCAATTATTTTCCCAGTCCACCCTTGGTGCAATAATTGATTCCAGGAGAAGGCCACACATGGATTGTTAGACTAATCAGAATCTACATCCATAGAGCTGGGAAGGGGTCTGCTTCCCTGTGAATCATGTAGGGGAGGAATTCTATTAGGAAGGAAGAAGTGGAGGCTGGGTGCAGTGGCTCATGCCTGTAATCCCAGCACTTTGGGAGGCCGAGGTCCCCAGATCACCTGAGGTCAGGAGTTCGAGACCAGACTGGCCAACATGGTGAAACCATCTCTATTAAAAATACAAAAAATAGCTGGGTGTGATGGCGGCTCCTGTAATCCCAGCTACTCGGGAGGCTAAGGCAGGAGAATCACTTGAACCCAGGAGGCGGAGAGTGCAGTGAACTTAGATTGCGCCACTGCACTCCAGCCTGGGCAACAAAGCGAGACTCCTTCTCAAAAAAAAAAAAGGAGGAAGAAGTGAGGATGTGGATGAGGAATAGGCACCATTATAGTAGGTACAGTACACAGTGCAGACATGCTGCAAACTAGACATGTAGCAATAACTACCTTGGGCAAGTTACTTATTTCCATTAAGCTCTGTTTCCTCGTCTGTATAACAGGGACAATAAAAGCACCACCTCCTAAGAGGGTATGAGGGTTTCATAACACAGATCTAAAGCACACTGGGCCTTCCATGCGCTCTAGTTTCTTCCTCCTGCTTTTTTTCTCTTTCCTTGAAAGAAGTCCTTTAGCAAGTTATTCAAAGCAACTCTTTGCATTTTGGAAGGACAAAGGAGGAGGAACTGACAGGAGAAATTTCCCCGAGTATATTCTCCAAAGTAGCACCTTTTCAACCACAAGAAAATAATAATTAAGGGAAAGTATTGCCAAAGATAGAATTGCAGAAATATCACTATGATAAAAAGAAGGATTATGAAAGCAAGACCATAAAACATGTGGAGAAGATAGTCAAAGGTTGATACTCTTTACACACTTGCACCAGACAACACCACACTGCCTCCTGCCCCAGTTCACTCTCCTTGGATGGTTTTACCCTGGGTCCTGGCTCCAAGTCACAGCATACCACGTGACAAGCAGGTCCCTTTGCTAAAGGAAAGATGCCACAGAGACTCAGAGACTCTTCTGCCATCGATCAGAGTCATAAAGACAGAGCTGGAAGGCAATTCTTCATTCAGCTGGCTAAGCCCCTCACTGTACAAATTTGAAAACATTGAAGTGATTCTCAGATTCGATAAAAGTGCAAGAGTCAACTATTTTCTGTCCACAAAAAATACATTGAACAAGTGAAGGCAGATATGTTGAAGGGAAAAGATATACCATGCTTCTTCTTATGCAAGCAATGAACATATGAAAGCTGTTGTGCCTATATTAATATCAGGCAAATTAGACTTCAAGATAAGAAATATTATCAGAGATAAAGAGAGTTATTTCATAATGATAAGAAGGTTAATTCATTAGAAAGACATGACTGTCATAAATATGTATGTGTCTATTAATGGCTCCTCAAAAGAAATGAAACCAACATTGGCTATCATAGTTGTACATTTCAACATCACCCTCTCAGCAATTAATGGAACAGCTAGGCAAAAAGAATCAGTAAAGATATAGAAAATTTGAACAGCACTGTAGACCAACTTTACTAATTTACATTTATAGAACACTATACCTCAATGCCTGCAGGATATACATTCTTTTCAAGTGCATATGGAATGTTCACCAAGACAGGCCATATTTTGAACCTTAAACTCCAGAAAATTTCAAAAGATAGGAAACTTACAGAGTATGTCTCTGACAACAGTGGATTTAAATTAAAAAAACAGTTAACACAAAAATATCTGGAAATACTCCACGTAATTAGAAATGGAAGAATGCACATCTAAATAACCAATGCATCAAAGAAGAAATCACAAAGAAAAATCTAAAATATCTTGAAATGAATGATAATGAATATACAACATATGAAACACCTGTGGGATATAGTCAAAGCAGTGTTGGGAGGGAAATTTATGTGTGTATGTGTGTGTATGTTTAAATGTTCATGTTGGAAAAGAAGAAAGATTTTAAAATAAATTATCTAAGTTTCTGCTTTAATATGCTAGAAATAGAAGAGAAAATTAAACCAAATTGAGTAAAAGAAATGAAATAATAAAGATAAGAACAAAAATAAATGAAAGAAAAAAGAAAAGAAGAGAGAGTATTAACAAAGCTGAACTTCATTCCTTGAAAATATTGAAAAACCCCTGGAAAGACTGATGAGAGAGAGAGAGAACACACACTATTAAGGATAAAGAGGAAATCACAGATGTTACAGATATTAAAATAAAAATAAGACAAGATTTTGCCAATAAATTTGACATCACAGATGAAATTGACAAATTCCTTAAAAACACACATGCAAACACAACTTTCCAAAATCAACACAAGAAAAAATATTGAATTAGGCCTGGATTATATAAAATATTGGACTAGAATACTGGATTACAAATTTGAATTTGTAATAAAAAAAACTTTCCCTTAAAAAATTTTCACTGGTAAGTTCTTTTAAACACTTAAAGATAAATAACATCAATCTCACAACAATTCTTTCAGAAAATAGTGAGAGATTAAAAAAAAAAACCCAAGTAATTTTTATAAAGCCAGCACACCTCAATACCCAAACCAGACAATGAAAAAGAGTCAATATTTTCCTGGACATGGGTTCAAAAATCCTTAATGAAATAGTAATAAATCAAATCTGGAAATACGTAAAATAGATACTGCATCATAACCAAGTGGGGTTTATCCCAGGAATGCAAGGTTGATTTAATATTTGAAAATCAATGTAATTTACTACATTGCAAAAATAAGGGAGAAAAATCATTTGAGAAAGTCAGCATATATTCAGCTCACAGAAAATTTGCTCAGACTGTGAAGAGCAGACAGACTGGTCCTGTTGGTGCATAAACAACACCAACAGCAATGACAACAGCAATTACTCCAACCTAGAGTAAACATCCTGTTTAGTGGGTGAAATACTGAACATTCTCCACTTCATACTGAGAATAAGACAAGGATGTCTGCTCTTACCTCTTCTATGCAACATTGCACTGGAGACTGTAAGCCAGTACAATAAGGAAGAAAAAGAAATAAATATTGGAAAAGAATAAAACTGCCTTTATTCAGCAATGATATGACTATGCAGAAACCTTTTAAGACTATGCAAACTAATACATTAATTTAGCAAGATCACTAGTATGTGAGGTCAATATACACGAAGCAATTTTATTTGTATGTACTTGTGGCAAACAATTAGAAAATTTCATTCATAGTAGCATAAAAATATATTCAGGAATAAATTTAATAAAATAGGTACAAGACCTTTACATTGAAAATCAAAATATTAAAGAAACTAAAGAAGACCTAAATAAATGAAAAAATATACCATGTTTATGGATTAGAAGTCTTAATGTTACAATGTTACAATATTCATTTGCCCCCAAATATCTATAGATACTATGCAATCACAATAAGTTCAATAGGTTGATTTTTTAAATGAAACTTACAAGTTGTTTCTAATATATATGTATGATATTACAAAAGATTTATTAGAATAGCCCAAATAATATCAAAATAGAGAACATAGTTGGAGGACATTACCTTATCTTAAGACTTATAAAAAGCTTATCAAACTAGAGTAATCAAGATAGTGTAGGGTGGAGATAAGGATAGACAATTAGGTCAATGGAGCAGAATAGAGTCCAAAGGTAGACCTATACATATACAGTTATTCGAATTTTAACAAAAGCACCAAGGCAATTCAATATGGAAATGAAAGTCTTCTCAACAAATGGTGCTAGAATAAACATGATAAAAGATGAACTTCAACTCCTTCCTAACACCATGCACAAAAATTAATTTGAATGAGCAGTAGATCTAAAAGTAATAGCTAAAATTCTAAAGCATCTAGAAGAAAACAGGAGAGAATCTTTGTAACATTGGAGTGAGCAAATAATTTTTAGCATAAAAAAAATTACGAATCATTTTACTTGTCAACCATACCTCAGTTAAGTGGGGGGGGAGCATTAATCATAAAAAATATTAACAAATTAGACTTCATTGGAATTTCAAACTTCAGCTATGCCATTACTAAAATGAAAAAATAAGCCACAGACTGGGAGAAAACGTTCGTAGTACATTTGTCTGTGCAGATATATAAAATCCTAGAAATCAGTAATAAAGACAAACGATCCCAACAAATGGGCAAAATACATGAACAGACACCTCACAAAAGAATATGTATGAATGAGTGTAAGCACTTAAAAAGTTATCGATATCATCTGCCATTAGGGAAATGCATTAAAGCCACACATGATGCCACTTTACACTCATTCAGTGGTTAAAATTAAAAAGACATAAATCACTGTGTTGACAAGGACGTGGAGACACTGGAATTCCCCACATTGCTGGTGAGAGCGTAAAATGGTGAACTGTTCAGTAGTAGTTTAGTATACATTTGTATACTAAACATGTGATCCAGATATATCATTTCTAGGTAGTTACCCAAGAGAAATGAAAACAGGTATATTCTAAAAGACCCATACATGAATGTTCTTAGCAGTATTATTTGTAACAGTCCCACACTGGAAACAACCCCAATATCCATTAATAGATAAATAAATAGTAAATCATGTTATATTCACACAACGGGATACTACCCAACAATCAACAAGATTGAACTTCTGATGCATATTACAGCTTGAATAAATCTCAAAAACAGATTGAGCAAAAGAACTCTGCTGCAAAATTAATCTCTGGTAATAGAAATCAGAACAGTGGTTTCCTATAGTGGGTAGAGATTGACTGGATAGGAAAAAGAAATTTTTAGAAGGATAAAAATGTCTTTTTTTTTTTTTTTGAGACAGAGTCTCACTCTGTCACCTAGGCTAGAGTGCAGTGGTGGAATTATGGTTCACTCCAGCCTCAACCTCCCAGGCTCAGGTGATCCTCCCACCTCATCATCCCAGATAACTGGAGCTACAGTTGCGTACCACCACACCAGGCTAATTTTTTGTGTTTTTAGTAGGGATGGGGTTTCTCCATGTTGCCCAAGCTGGTCTTGAACTCCTGGGCTCAAGTGATCTGTTCACCTCGGCCTCCCAAAGTGCTGAGATTACAGGCATGAGCCACCCTACCTGGCCAAAATGTCTTAATTGGGGTGGTGGTTACAGGAGTGTATACATTTGACAAACCTCATCAAATTATATAATTAGGATCTCTGCAGTTCATCATAAGTAGATTTTGCCTTTTTTTAAAAAAAAGATGAACTGTTGCAGAGTGGAGAATAGATTGGAGAACATCTAGAGTGAATTCTAGGAGAACAGTCAGGATGCTATTCACTAGCCCAAATGAGATGACGATGCTTGGAATACGGTGGTGGCAGTGGAATCCAAGAGAAATGAACAATGTTAAGAGAGATTGAGGAGGTAACATAGACAGGGCTTGGTGATTGGAGAAAGAAGTATATTTTGGATGACTCCCAGAGTTTTGGCCTCATTCACTGAGATGGAGCACCCAAAGCAGTACCCAGTTTGTAAGGTAAGATCACAACACATGAAAGTCAACTTGCTAGGATGAAACTCTGACCATGCTCCTCCCCTGCTTACTCTCCTTTAGTGGGTCTTCCTGCCCACAAAATATAGTGCAAGCTTCTTCGACACACAATGCCCTATATGATCTGGACCATGCTGACTTCTACCTCAGGCCCACTGCTCTTTTTCCCTCCCTCCTTTGAATCCTTTGCTACATTTATTTATTTTCAGAGGTATTATGCCTTTTCATGCTCCTGTGCATTTGCACTAGCTGAACCCTCTGCTTGGACAATCTCTCAACTTGAGCAATATATCAGTCCTTTCTTTGGGACTCTCAGACCATTCAATGTAAGCCTCTAGTATAGGAATCTTTGCTGCAATTTTTCCTTTACTCATCTGTCTCTCTCAGTAGATTGTGAATCCCTTGAAGGTAAGGGTATTTCTTACTTAACTCTGGTATTCCTTATACCTAGTGTCAAAAATGTTGAAAGAATGGATGGATGGTGAAGAGTGAAGACTTCTGTCTTTGCATTCACCACTCATTCTCCAAGATCTGGCATTTGATCAGAAAGATGTTATGGGAGTGATTTTACCTCATTCTCTGAGGCTCTAAAAAATGAAAACAGTTACAGCTGCCCTCTAAGAAAGCAAGAATACCATGCAGTGTGCTTGGGGGAAGAAGGAAACCCCAAAACACTTCACAACAATTTCACTAATAAGGTGATCTTTGAAACCAAGTTAATGAAGTCAGCCTTGTTGGCGTATTGGACACAGGAGGGCATGAGCGAGAATATTTTTTTTCCTGAAAATCTTTGAGAGTGGAAGAAACATGATCTTATTAAATGGTCCCCCTTTTCCTCCAAAATGCAAGTTACCTTTCTCTTTATCTTCGGTTCTTCTCCCTTGGTTCAAGCTCTTACTATCTCTTGCCTGAACGATCGCAAAGGCCTGCCAGGTCTCCCTGCCACCAACCCATCCTAGGCTCTGGGCAACAAAGTAATCTTTCTTTAATACAGATCTAACTCTGTCACCCCATTCTAGAAATCCATCCCTCTTATATCTTGTGGGAGAAAGCCCATGCTTGTTTACATGATCCAGAAGACCCCTCATATTGAAGGCCCTATCTCCTTTGCAGCCTAACTTTTTATATTGCTATCAACAGCCACAGTTTGTGACGAGAGATGTGTTAGATGGGCAAAAAGATTGAAAACCATCCTAGCTACACTGCTTTTCTTGCCATTCTTTGTAGATACTTGTGGGGACAGAAAGGGGGTGATTTTTTGCCTTCTTTTCATAAAGGATCATGACTGTTACCCCTATAACAAAAGGCAAGTTAACAGGAAAGAGGTATAACAAATGTATCACATGCATACCTATGCACAAAAGTCATACAAAATATGAACACTCTAGAAAAGGGCCAGATGGTTGATGTGTAAATACGCTCTTCATTGAGGGGAGGGAAATGGAAGGAGGATGTAAAGGAATGAAACTGAAAATCAGGCAATGGTTTGTAAATGATTCTCTTTGAACGCTGAATGAGACCAAAGGACAAACAATAGCTTGTGGACTAGTTACAGAAAGGTGAGGGAAGAATCGCATTGTGAACAAAGGTTGTCTTATTATGCAGACACAGTCTCCCAGGTAATCTCTCAGCACTGCCCTCGGAAGAATAAATGAAAAGTCTGCCTGAGCATGGTGACAACTCCCAGTCTCTTCCCTTCTGGGGCGGTTAACCTTTCCTTGTTATTTAATGAAAGTCCTAGGAAGAGAGTTTTAAGACAATTACATTTATTTTGGAAGAAGTGTTTTTAGTCAGATAACGGAACTTCCAGAGATAGCCCTCCCCTAGTGCTCTGAGGGGAAAAAAAAGAATCAGAGAGACAGGGAGGTGGGGCAAGGTCAAAGAGAAACCTTGAGGCTGTTTCTTTCTTTCAGCATGCATGTCAAAGCACCACATCTGGGGGTGTCATTTTCTGAGCCCAAATGTTGTATTCATTTTTTTTTTTTTGAGATGGAGATTCACTCTTGTTGCCCAGGCTGGAGTGCAATGGCGTAATCTTGGCTCACCGCAACCTCCTCCTCCCAGGTTCAAGTGATTCTCCTGCCTCAGCCTCCTGAGTAGCTAGGATTACAGGCATGCGCCACCAAGCCCAGCTAATTTTATATTTTTAGTAGAGATGGGGTTTCTTCATGTTGGTCAGGCTGCTCTCGAACTCTGGACCTCAGGTGATCCACCCACCTTGGCCTCCCAAAGTGCTGGGATTACAGGTGTGAGCCACTGTGCCTGGCCTGTTCTCATTTTTTGTTGCTGACTAGCAAATGGCCACAAATTTAGCAACTTAAAACACATACAGCTGGGCACAGTGGCTCACATCTGTAATCCCAGCACTTTGAGAGACAGAGGTAGGAAGAGTGCTTGAGCCTAGGAGTTTAAGATCAGCCGGGGTAACATAGTGGGACCCTGTCTCTACAAAAACAGAAAACAAACAAAAAAAGCATATGTTTATTATCTCAGTTTCTGTAGGTCAAGAGTCCAGGCCTGGCTTAGCTGGGTTCTCTGCCTCAGGGTCTCACCAGGTTGCAACCAAGGTGTTGGCTGTGCCACATTCTCATCTTGAGATTTGAGTGGGGAAGGGTCCACTCTAAGGCTCACTCAGTCTGTTGGCAGACTTCAGTTCCTTGAAGCTGAAGGACTGGGGTTCTCAACTCCTACAAACCACCCACAGTTCTTTGCCATGTGGGTCTCTTCACAGACAGTGCACAACACAGATGCTTGCTTTTTCAAAGCCAGCAGGAGCGAGCGAGAGCAAGACTGCTAGCAAGATGGAGTCTTTGGAAAGTAATGTAATCACCAAAGTGATATATCATCTTTGCCATAATATATTGGTCGGCAATAAGTCACAGGTCTCATGCACACTTAAGTATGAACACCACAAGGCAGGGATCATAGGGATCATCTTAGGGTCTGTTTGCCAGATGCCAGACTTTCAAGCTTCTGAGTCTTTGCTCATGCTACTGTTCCCTTTCTCTGTTATGCTCTTCCCCTGCTCTCCCGCCTGTCAAGATCCTACTTGCCCTTTGAGCAAAAGTTATTTCTGTGATGGCTTCAGTGGACTCACCTCTGCTTTCAATCAAGATAGTTTCTCATGGTTGTGCTTCCAGAACACTTTGTTCATTAAACTACACTAGCACTCATCAGAAGATACTGACCTCTGAGGATGAGCGGCATTTAACAGGCTCTTAGAACCTTTTACGTGCCATGGACTAGACTTACGATATGCTTTGGCTGTGTCCCCATCCAAGTCTCATCCTGAGTTGTAGCTTCCATAATCTCCGTGTGTCATGAGAGGGACCTAGTGGGAGGTAATTGAATCATTGGGACAGGTTTTTCCTGTGCTGTTCTTGTGATAGTGAATAAATCTCAGGAGGTATGATGGTTTTATTAAGAGCAGTTTCCCTGCACATGCTCTTCTGCCTGCCTCCGTGTAAGATGTGCCTTTGCTCCTCCTTCACTTTCTGCCATGATTGTGAGGCTTCCCCAGCCATGTGGAACTGTGAGTCAATTAAACCTCTTTCCTTTATAAATTACCCAGTCTCAGGTATGTCTTTATTAGCAGGGTGAGAATGAACTAATATGGCACTGGGGACAAAAAAATAGGAAGAGAGCAATCCGTAGCAAGTGTTCCCCAAGCCAATCCATGGACTGGCCCCATCAGAATCACATGGGCAGCACGTCATAGATAATGATTTTCTGGCCCTAGTCCCTAAAGATCCTGATTCCATGAATCTGCAGTGGGGCTCAGGAATCTGTTCTTAGAAATCTCCCCAGGTGATTGTGGTCCCCACTAAGGCTCAGAACCACTGCCATAAAGGAATGAGCATTGCACCCGAGTTGCTCAATGCCGACCTCAGACCCATCTCTACAGAATGTTGTAGACTGGACAGATAACCTCTCAGAAGACAGACGGAAAAGCTTTGGCTTCAATCTGGCTCTGCCACCTAACCTGTTTGACTTTTGAAAAGATACTGATCCTTCTCAGCCTCAGTTCCCTTGTTGGTAAAATGGAGGAATCATGTGATCCACCCCATAAGGTAGCTGTGAGGATTAAGTGAGATGAAGTGCTTGGAGAGCACCTGGCATGCAGGAAGGCATCAGAAAGAGTTTTGACATATTGATGATTCCTGAGTTCAGCTGGTCTGCCTGTTGAGGCCACAATGCCACTGTAGCTAAAAACACTGGTCTTTGGACAGGGGCTCCCCTCTCCTCTCCTCTCTGCAGATCCTATCCCTGGATGGCTTACAGAAATGACTTAGCATTCTATTCCTGTGGGCCCTCTCCACCCAGACTGGCTCCTCCTCAGCCTCAGTTGCTGTTAGCACTGCAGTCAGGGGCCTGGCCTTCCAGGGACCTTCCCACCCTTCACTGGGGCTGGCTTCCTCTTATGGGAAGAAAGCAGCCAGCATAGCCGCAGGGCAAGCTCAGCCCCTGCCACAGCTCTCAAAGCCCAGCTCCCTGGGGGCTCGAGGCGGGGGCACCACCCGCTTTTTCCATGGCTGTCTCTGAGCACTTTGAATTTCATTAGGGCAATTATTTCAAATGGAATTAAAAGGATTTAAAATTAGACCCTAAACTCTTAACAATTAGTGACGCAGCGACCTGCCATCCACAAAGCCACAATAGACCTATGTTGATTGGTACGTGAGCACAATGCCACTCTCCAGATTTGCATGCACTATTACAATAAATGGCTTTTAATAAAATGAATATTCTTAATTACCACCGCATTAATAAGCTGCAAATTAGTCATCATTAAAGGCCCCACAGTCCCTCCCCACCTCTCTGATAGTTGCCAGTGGACTTCACCAGCTCATTCTGCAAACTCCAAGTTTTCCTGTGGCCTCCTGGGAGGTGGTGAGTTGGGGATTATGCCCCAGAATAGCCTCAGGCCAGAGATTTGAATGCTGGGACTGTCTCTGTGATCCTTTCCATGGCACCAGCTCGAGACTTCCTGTCTTCCCTAAAGGCTGGGCAGCCCATGTCAGCTCAGGTCCCTCAAACCATCTAGACCACATCATTGATTTGCTCTATTATCCATTCACTTATTCAGCAGGCACCATGTTGGGCACAGCAGATACTCACTGAGAAGAGATCCAGCATCTGCTTGAACCTCCAGCATCTGCTTGCAGCCCCTGCTAACAGGTCTTCCAGACAGAAGGCTGAGACTGCTGGAATCTGGCAGGCACTGGGATCCAACCATCCACATGCCCAAAGGTGGGCAAGTTCTGGCAGAGGAGAACCCTGGGAGAGGACCATGTTGGGCAAGAGCATTGGACTCACAGGTCTAGAATCCATTCCCAAGTCATTTTGAGAGTTTCAGCAGGTCACCTGCCCCGCTAGGCCTCAGTTTCCCCATCTGTATGGTGGAGGCATTGTCTGGGCCTACAGCCAGCACACTTTTTCTGAAAGGCCGGATCAGAACTATTTTAGGCTTTGTTAGTCGAACGGTCTCTGTCAAAACTGTACAACTTGGCAAAACGGGCAGGAACCAGATTTGGCCCATGGGACCGTAGTTAGCTAACCCCCAGTTTAGGGGAATCATAAAAGCCCTGGCAACTCTGGTGTTCTATGAATCTATAAAAGAGCTATTCTTCCACAGGAGGTGTAGGGAAGACTTCGGAGGCAAACTTTCACAAGGCACATCTAGACTGAATTACAGGGGATGTGCTTTTGTTTCCCGTTCTACATCACACCCACCAACAAGTGTGTGTGTGTGCATGTGCACACAAAACAGCAGGCTAAATGATGACCTCCAAAAATATCAGAGCCTCATCCTGGAACCTGTGAATGCCACCTCTATGATAAACCTGTGTGTTTTAGCAGATGTGATTAAGTGAATTATAATGGATTATCCACTTGGGCTTTAAACGTCATCACAAATGTCCCTTTGGGAAAGAGGCAGAGAAAAAGTAGACACCGAAGAAGGGAAGGTGACATGCAGATAGAGGCAGAGATGTGATAAGGCCACAAGCTCAAGGAAGGCAGGCAGCCACCAGCGCCTGGAAGAGAACAGGAGTAGACTCTACGCTGGAACCTCAGAAGGAGGCATGATCCTGCCCACACCTTGACTTTGGCCCAGTGAAACTGATTTCAGACTTCTTGCTTACAGAACTGTGAGATCATACACATTCACTGTTACAAGCCAAGTTTGTGGTAGTTTGTTATAGCAGCCATAGCCAACTAATAACACACACACTTTTTGTCTTGTAGAAACTGATGTTCCTCATGCTTCTCTGTTAGCTATATTTTGTCTAAAAGGAGAAATAATAACCATCATCCTTTATATGGATCCTTGCACTGTGATTTATATTGATAAAACACTTCCATACACATACAGTAGCTCTGTGAGGAAGATGTTAGAATCTTTATTCCACAGGGGAAAAACTAGACTCTTAGAAATTTAAAGTGTCTCACTCAAGGTCACTCTATTAGTAGGTGTCAGAGCCAGAACATGAACCCAGATCTTTTGATTCCCAATCTATACTGCAGACCAAGTTGAAGGCTAAGCTAAACACATTGGCTGCTGGGGAACAAGAATTACGGGAGGGTTGAGGTCAAATTGCAGTTTGGGAAAAGAGTCCCCTTAGAATGGGATGATATTGTTTGGGTTTCTAGCTAGTGCCTGGCTCAGGCTCAGGCTCAGGCTCTGATGAGGATTTAGGATGTGTCCCATTTCTGGGTGGGTGGCAGACCCTACCTTAGAGGGGATCTTAGCTGAGAACCTTCACTGAAGGTTAGACCTACCCAGCAGTTGGGCCTTCTGTGAGCCCTGAACTTGGCTCTTTAATTTAGGTCTTTTCAAGCCATTTGTGAAAATCCCAAGCAGCTCTACGGTGAAGGCCAGAGAAGGGCAGTCTGCAACTAGCTAGTCTAGAATTCTTTCCATCACGTCACAGCTGGAGAAACCAGACAGCAGCTGTGTCGATGCCTTGTACATGGTGGTATCAGGAGGAGCAAACCCAGACAGGAACTCACTTTATTACAGGGCAATGTCCTGTAAGGGAGGTTAGTTGTCTGGTCTGCAGAATCATGACTGCTATGGCAGGGACTCCACCAGTCCAGATCTTTATTTATTGCAAAACCCAAATGAGTACTTTAACTCAGGATTCTCTGAAGACCACAAATGTATTGATTGAGAGTGATCGAACAACCTACACCAAGAAAGGGTAATATATACAATTTATCATACTTTTAATTCAAGCACATTTGTTTCCAACAATCACAAATGATATATAGTATGGTATTTTAAAGTTGGAGGACTCACTCTAGCTGATTTTAAGACTTATTGTAAAGCTAATGGTGGTATTCAGACAATGTGGTATTCATGTAAGGATATACAAATAAGTCAATGGAACAGAACAGAGTCAAGAAATAGACCTATACATATATGTTCAGTTGATATTTGATGAATGTGCAGAATGATTCAGTGGGGAAAACGATAGCCTTTTCAACAAATGGTGATGGAACAACTGGGTATCCTTACGGGAAAAATTATAAACCTTGACACCTACGTCACACCATATGGAAAAGTTAACTTGAATGGGCCATAGACCTAAACATATAACCTAAAACTATAAACTACAAAACAAGACACAAAAGTACAAAGGACTTGGATCCAGAATATTTAAAGAGCTCTTACAACCTAAGACAAACAAACCAATTAAAAAACGGGTGAAATGTTTGATCAGACATTTCACAAAAGAAGATACACAAATGGCCGATAAGACCAGAAAAAGATGTTCACCATCATTAGTCACCAAGAAAATGCAGATTAAAACCTCAATGAGGTAATGCTTGTACCCACTACAATGACTTACATTTTTTTTAATTGACAATATCAAATGTTAGTACACCGAGCAGTTGGAACTCTCACACAATTTCTAGTGGAGGGTACAATACTGTACACCCAATTTAGAAAATAGTTGTGCAGGCCTGGTGCGGTGGCTCATGCCTGTAATCCAAGCACTTTGGGAGGCCAAGGCAGGTAGATGATGAGGTCAGGAGTTTGAGACCAGCCTGGCCAAGATGGTGAAACCCCATCTCTACTAAAAATACAAAAATTAACCAGGTACGGTGGTGAGTGCCTGTAATCCCAGCTACTCAGGAGGCTGAGGCAGGAGAATTGCTTGAACCCAGGAGGCAGAGGTTGCAGTGAGCTGAGCCGAGATTGCACCACTGCACTCTAGCCTGGGTGACAGAGCAAGACTCCGTGTAAAAAAAAAAAAAAAAGAAAAAAGAAAAGGAAAATAGTTGTGCAGTATTTAAAAATAAATTTAAACATACACTTTAAAAAAATTTTAGTGACAGGGTCTTGCTCTGTTGCCCAGGCTAGAATGCAATGACTTGATAATAGCTCACTGCAGACTCAAATTCCTGGGCTCAAGCAATCCTCCTTGCCTCAGCCTCCCAAATAGCTGGGATTACAGGTGTGTACCACTGTGCATAGAAAAGTGTACGATTACTGTATGACCTCGCAAGGCCTAGGTATTTACCCAAGAAAACCACATGGCCACAGAAAGGCTTGTACACAAATGTTCATAGCAGCTTTATTCAAAATCACTTAAAACTGGAAACCACTCAAATGTCCATCAACCAGTGAATGGATAAATTGTGATATACTCATGCAGTGGAACATCATTCAGCAGTGAGAAAAGAGCTACCAATGCATGCTACAATACGGATGAGTCAGACACGAGAGAAAACCTACTGTGTAAATCCACGTGCACGAAGTTTTAGAACAGACTGAATTAAGCTATAAGGATGGAAATCACATCAGCGGTTTCCTGGAGAGGGAAATCTGGGGGAAGGATTGACTGAGAAGGGGCACAGGACACTTTCTGGAAAGATGGAAATGCTCTATATGTGGACTGGTGTGGTAGTTACAAAGGTGTATACATCCAAGTTTTACTGGTGTACAATACCAAGTTTTACATCCAACATCTCAAGTTTTACTGGTGTAAAACCTGAGAAACACAAGTGGTGTTCCAGCACAGGCCAGCATAAGGCCAGGACTGAATGCTGGAACACCACTCCCTTGTAAATTCAGTCCTGGCCTTATGCTGGCCTGTGCTGGAATACCACTTCCTTGTAAATAGACTTTTTAACTCTGAAAATTCCCAGCCTATGCTTAGGACAGATTTTGGGTTTGGGGAAATGATAGCCACACTCTGCTCTGAGTATAGAATCAACTGAGAAGGAGGTACTGGAATCAGACAGAACTGAAGCTGTCAGGTCCGTCTGAGGCTGATTAAAGGTTCAGGTCAGTGGTCAAGCCAGGCTCCCTAATAGTTCTCCCTCCACCCAAGCACTAGCCAACTAGACAACCTTGGCCTTTTCCACAAGGACAGACATTCCCCTTAAGTAGATTACGTGGAGGAAGAGAGAATGCCTGGATGCTGAGGATAGCTGCCCCAAAAGACAGAGAGAACCTAAAAGAGGCTGAGCCATACTCCATCCTCATTCCAAATCTGCCTGCCAGTTAAGTCCTAGGGAGAGGGAGGAGCATATGAGGGATGAGGAAAGGTCAAGGGTGGATATTCATGCCACCTACAAAATATAAGGAGTCACGGTGGGGAGCGGGGAGGTGAGTCAGCAGTAGTGCCTATTATTACGGTGACCACACATTACGCTCAGGGCCCATCCCAATTAAAGCCTGCCATCGTGTAGAAACTATAGATGATGCCCCTTTCACCCTCAAACATGTTCCTGTTTGAACAATTGATGATATGGTCGTGCCACCTACCAATCATACGGAAAAGGGCTTGCTTTCCTCTAATGCTGTTGACAAATGTCTCCACCTCATGCCTATTACTTTCCCTTTTTGAGGCCCAGCAACCCTTTCTCTCTTTCTAAGCACTCTTAGCCTCCAAGATCCTGCTCACAGTGCAGGACTGGGAAGGGTTTCTAAGCCTTCTTTTATCCAATCACATTAGATGCTTCTGGCAACTTGGATCCAAGCTGAAAATGAGTGGTCCATTGGGGAAATGCATGACAGTTCTGGTGTTTCTTGAGCACTACCATGAAATGCTCGTCCCACTCAGGGTTTGGCTGTTTATCCTTGTATTAATCTGTTTTCACATTGCTGATAAAGACATACCTGAGACTGGGCAATTCACAAAAGAAAGAGGTTTATTGGACTTACAGGTCCACATGGCTGAGGAGGCCTCACAATTATCGCAGAAGGCAAGGAGGAGGAAGCCACATCTTACGTGGATGGCAGCAGGCAAACAGCGTGTGCAGGGCAACTCCTGTTTTTAAAACTGTCAGATCTTGTGAGACCCATTCCCTGTCATGAGAATGGCATGGGGAAGACCTGCCCTCACCCATTCACTCTCACGAGAACGGCACGGGGAAGACCCACCCTCACCCAGTCACTCTCACGAGAACGCCACGGGGAAGACCCGCCCTCACCCAGTCACTATCACGAGAAGAGCATGGGGAAGACCCGCCCTCATAATTCAATCATCTCTCACCGGGTCCTTCCCACAACATGTGGGAATTATGGGAGCTGCAAGATGAGATTTGGGTGGGGACACAGAGCCAAACCATATCAATCCTTTTCTTTCTGTTGGGAGGAAGCTGCACTGTGTGCTGAAGGAGCCCAGAGATGCATGTGGCAGGATTTCTGTCCTTGCAGAACTTCTAATCTGGACTACTGGGGCAGCTGTGTGCAGCTCATACCCCATGGGCGGTTCCATAGAGAGCCTTGGAGACTCTGAGGAGGAGGGAGCCGTTCTAACAGTGGATGGGAGAGGCAGCATGAAGACATGGTATCTGAGCAGAAGGTTAGAAGGCAAAGACCAGGCAGAGCCTCATGCATGCAGTATGATGGCAGCCCACTGGGACTTCCCCCTGCCCCACCCACGTGCAGGCCCTCAGCCCTTTCCACAGGATGTGCTCCAACAGCCCTCCAAAGCCTCATCCCCCTGCCCATGCACCGCACCGTTGCCAGAGCTGGCTTCCCATTGCCTAACTCTGGCTGTTTCATAATCCTGCTCAAGAACTTTCAATGTCTTCCATGGCCCACAAGATGGCCAACATCCCAGCCTGTCATTTAAGGCTTACCACAGTAAAGCTCACTCCTGTCCTGTCCCTGTCATCTCCCTGCACTCTCCCACTTCGGAGCTGCACCATCCTCCTTTTCAGGCGTTTGCAACTCCAGCGAAAGATGTCCTCATTTTCAAAGTACGGGCCGCCATCTTCCGTTCCCTCTCTGGCCTCCTCTGACTCTTCCAGGCTGCAGCAGGCTCTCCCTTTCCAGTTGCACATCATTCATTCTTGTCTGATAACTCTCATGAGTCTACATTGTCTTATAATCCATTGGCTTCATGTGCCTCCTTTTGCCACCCCAGACTTCAGACACAGTAGGGCAGGCACTGTATCCTTCAATGTCTCCATCCCCAGGGGCCAGCCCAGGGGAGGGCTCAGGGAAGGTGATTAGGAAGTTGTGCTAGATCGTGTGGAAGGACCTCCTGGGACGAATGCTCTCCTCTGATTATCACACCATCACCTTCTTGACCTGTGCCCTGTCCATGCCCAGGGCCCCAGGAGGTGCCCACAGTGACCAGCCTGGTCTTTCTTTGAAGAAGTTTACAGGAAAGCCAGCTGGCCCTCCAGTTATCATTTTGTCCTTTGGGTAGAACTGCAGGGGAAAAAATCCAGTATATTAGTTTACTGCTTGATCTCTGCTCCCCTAAAGCAGAGCCAAATCTAAAGTGAATATTGATGACTTTACAAAGCCCAGTGTTTGGTATTCACTGAAAACCATTGTGTATTCCCTAAATAGTTCGTTTTGTTTTTGAAAGTTCTAAAAAACTCACTGTATTGAAATGCGTGTTGTTGCATCGATTTTTCTAAAATACACCTTGTTATCTTTTCTTTGGTAATTGGTGACTGGTAATGACTTTGGCAATTTAACATGTTCTTGCAGACACTTTTCCCATTCCCCTTGATAACTCAAGTCAGGAGCGAGGGCCTGTCTGTCAATCTCTGACGCCTGTCAGCCTGCATGATTGACGGCTTTTGGTCCCACAATAGAGACCATTTTTGCAGCCCCCGTTCTGTTATTTTGCCCTCCTTTAATACTTGTGGGGGATGGTGTTTGCTTTATAATCTGCGTTTAAAATCCAACTTGGAATGAGGCCAGCTCCAGAGAAATTATCACAATGTCTTGTTAGCTTTGCATCAGGAAAAAATCCCTGGAGAGTTTCTTAAGCTATGATTCCACCTTCTGAAATTACCTCTGCTCAAAAATCTAAGCTTCAGCCTTCATCCTGATCCCTTCCAATTCCAGGAGAAAGGCCAAGGGGTGCTCTAATAGAGGGCACGACCAGGGGGACCGTGAGCATCTGGAGTGGAGTCGGGCCATGCCTCCCTCCCAGGACCTCCATGTATAAGCCCCCACATAATGTATGTGAGTCTGAGTAGCAGAGCTCTGCAGAAGAAATGCTCTGGATCTTCAAGGCAATTACATTTCTCAAAAAACAGCAGACAGGAGCCTCTCCCAAATAAGATGAAGCAGCATTCAGTTCAACCTGGCACCACCAGGTCACATGATTGCCTGAACCTTTTGGATAAACAACCAGAAAACAAGATCAATGAGGGTCAAGGACTGAAGGGCTGACATGTTTCCCTGTGATGTGTTTGGGGTTCATAAACCCACTTTAGAATCTGATGAGAACTGTGACCCCTCCCCCTAGAAAACTGCACATCCTGTCATGCTCAAATCCTGCCTATGATTTCAGGGGAGGCTGCTTCTCTTCTGTGGGCTGCGGCTCTGGGGCTAAGGTCTCCCGCTCTGTGTGAAGGTAGCAGAAAGCTCATCCCCAGAGTCATGACTCTGCAATGCTGGGTGCCGATTTGAGGGGTAGCCACAGGAAAAATTCTGTAGAAGGCCAGCTCTTGGAACATGTACATGTCAGAGCTGCCTGTGACAAGAGTGGCTGTGGGGGAATGGGGGCTGGTATGGTCTGGCTCTGTGCTCCTGCCCAAATCTCATGTCGCATTATAATTCCCAATGTTGGAGGTGGGGTCTGGTGGGAGGTGATTGGATCGTGGGGGTGGTTTCTCATGATTCAATGCCCTCCCCCAGTGCTGTTCTTGTGATAGAGTTGTCAGGAGATCTGGTTGTTTAAAAGTGTATAGCACCTCCCCCGCCCCATTCCTGCTGCTCCAGACACGTAAGACGCACCTGCGTCCCCTTTGCCTTCTGCCATGATTGTAAGTTTCCGAGGCCTCCCCAGAAGACAAGCAGAAGCTGCTATGCTTCCTGTACAGCTTATAGAACTGTGAACCAATCAAGCCTCTTTTCTTTACAAATTACCCAGTCTCAAGTGTTTCTTTATAGCAGTGTGAGAATGGGCTCATATGGGGGCCTCACACTGAAGCCCAAGCTGTAAATTTTCCCCACCAGGTGATTAGTCTGTGGACACTCCAGGCAGGTGGAAGAACACTGATCAATGTTTATATTGGTGGACATTGAGTAAAGCAGACTATGCTTCATAATTTAAGTGGGACTCATCCAATGAGTTGAAGGCCTCAGTAGAATAAAAACCGACCTCCATGAGCCAGAAGAAATTCGGCCAGCGGATAGCCTTTGGACTTGAACACCAACTCTTTCCTGGGTTGGGGTTCAACTCCAGCCTGCCAGCCTCCCTTGCAGATTTTGAATTTATAATACATAGTCACATGAGCCAGCTCCTTAAAATAACTATCTGTTTCTCTACACACACACACACACACACACACACACACCCCGTTTGTTCTGTTTCTCTGGAGAATTCTAACACACCCATTGATAAGTATTTTTTCATGACTTTGAGGTAGAATTCATAGATGGCAGTTATGGAAAAGCTTTAGAAAAATTTTATTTGAGACCCAAAAGCCCGGCAAGAATTATTTCACAGGAGGGCTAGGAACCCAGTGTAGGTGAATACTTTCCCCTGAATCAAGATTCCTGAAGAAATGACATGTCTTTCATGGACAGGAAGGGCCTGTAGACCAAGGCGAAGTCCCTCAAAAGCGCCTAACATGTGAAGGAGGAATTCTTGCTGTGTGTGTGCCCCTGTACCAGGGGCCAGGGACAGCTGAGGGGCAGTGGAGCCCAGGGTCCAGAACACTCAGCCTAATGAAGCCAGGGACCCCACCCTACGAAACAAACCTGACAATCTCTCTCAGTTTCCAGTGATGATTTTTGAGAAACTGCTCAAAAACTGGAGCTGCAGGCAGCTGAAAGTCCACCACAGGTATCTGATATACCTCATAACATTTCATCATTTCAATGAAATTTTTATGTGCTTTCTATAAGGCAAGCATTAGAAATACAGAGGTGAACCAGAACAGATGAAAATCTTTTTCTCTATGGATTTTATTTTCTAGTAGGGTGAAGGTGGAGGAGAAAGTACAGACGATAAACATAAAATAAAGTTTAAAAGACATAATTAGGGCTCCCATGAAGAAATGAAGAATTAGAGTTTAATTAATTCCCTCCTCCTGAGTCTGGGAAGGCTTGTGACTCCCTTGAAATCAAAAGGATATGGCAGAAAGGAAGCTGTATAACTTCTGAAGTTGGTCATATAAGATGATGATGCTTCTGCCTGGTGTACTAAAACATTTGCCTTGGAGCTCTGAGTGTCGTGAGAGTCAGCCAACTGTCCTGAGGTTGCCATATTGTAAGGAAGCCCAAATTAGTCTTCTCCTGGAGAAGATGGAAGCCCAAATTAGTCTTCTCCTGGAGAAGCTTTTCACATGGAAAGGCTTGGACTACATACATAGAAGAGGATGACTGACCAATCTCCAGCTCCTTCAGCCCTTCACTATTGCATCTCTAGATACCATGAATACAGCTGCGCAAGGGAGCCTAAGCCAGACCACCCTGCTGGGCTCTTCCCAAGTCCTTGACCCACAGAAACTGTAAGAGATAATAAAATCATTGTTGTTTTAAGCCACAAAATTTTGAGTTTATTTGTTATGCAGCAGTAGACAATCAGAACAAAGTAACTGGAGATAAGGGGTTACCTTATATGAGGAGGTCAGGAACGTCTCTCTTGAAAGATGACATCTGAGACCTCTACAACAAGAGAAGCTGCTGTGTAAAGGTCTAGGGGAAGAGCATTTCAGGAAGAGGGAGGTACAAAGGTCCTGGAGTGGCAACACCCTGGGAATTTCACAGAGGAGCAATATGGCTGTGGCTTACCAAATGAGAGGGAGAGAGAATGGAGAAAGGGTCAGAGAGGTAAGAAGGAAGCAGATCACAAAGAGCCTTTTAGGCCAGATGACCAGATGTCCCAGTTTGCCTTGAGCAGTTCTGAAGTTTGTTGTTCCAGCATAATTGTATAGGTCTCCAACTTGTAGGCCGTGATAAAGAACGTAGACCTTTTATATTGCGCTTTTTCCTCATTTCCCCCTGTCTCCAGGCTAGTCCCTGTGCTCTCCATCTCGCCCTCACACTCTCTGCCCTGAACCTAAGAGACAGCTCTTTCCCTCTCATGCATCCCTCTCCCAGTCTTGCTTTTTCTTCCCTTCCTTCTTATTCATGTTGGAAACAGCCAAGTCTGTTCCTTCCATGATCCCAGGCCAACCATGGTTCCTTCAACATAGTAGAAGATGTAGAGAGACTAGCTGGAGTGTTTATTCAGTGTCCAGTGTCCTGGGTTCAAGTTCTGAATGCACTATGTCTGGTCTATACGACCTCAGGTGGCTTGCTTTCCCATCTTAGGCCTTTAGATTCTTATCTATTGTGGGGAAATTTAACTGTCTACTTCATAAGGTTGTTGCAAAAGGAGCATATGACTATTTGCTAATCAACAGTTGGTTTCAAGTCTGAGGAAGCTTGACAAGATGCTATGGTTTGAATGTCCCTTCCAAAACTCATGATGAGATTTAATTGCCATTGTGATGGTAAGAGTTGGGATCAGTAAGAGGTGATTAGACCATGAGGGCTCTGCCCTCATGAATGGATGAATGCCATTACCGTGGGAATGGGATCTTGATAAAAGTGAGTTCTGCTTTCTCTTGTGCTCACTTGCTCTTGGCCTCTCTTGCCTTTCCAGCTTCTGCCATGGGATGACACAGCAAGAAGGCCCTCACCAGATGCCAGCATCTTAACATGGGACCTTCCAGCCTCCAGAACGGTAAGAAGTGAACTTCTTTTCCTTATAAATTACCTAGTGTGGGGTATTCTGTTGTAGCAACACAAGATGGACTGAAACAGAAAAGGAGAGAAATTTTAAATCAAAGCCAAAAAAAAAAAAAGATTATGATTGGAGATAAGGAAGAAATGCCTGATGTTTGCGGGGAGGAATAAAATCACTGGAGGATTCACTCTGGAGATGTTTAAGATGAAAACAGCTGGCTGCCTCTAGGATGGAGTGCATCTGTGCTCCTGATCTAGAGGCCAGGTTCTGAGGTGGGTGACCGCAAGATCGCTTCTGTTATGAGTTAATGTATCCATTCAAACAGGCTTGGATTCAAGCCCCAGTTCTGTCACTTGATGGCTATGTCAGCTTGAGCAAAGTGCTGCCTGAGTTTTCTCATCTGTAAAATAGGGGAAATCATGGTACCTATTCTTGGGAGGTACTGGGAGATAAAACAAGGATAGGAAAACATAAACCCCTGTGTGTCACACATGGGAGTGCTAAAATATTGTTAGCTTGCATTTTCTTGTTTACAATGTACCAGGCACTGGGTTAGACCCTGAGGAGGGATATAAATATGAAAGTGTTTCCAGGGTTGTAGTAGGGAGAAGACAAGTATGGTACATGAGTTGCCATCACACCAATTTAAATTAATGAAAAGCTAGAGGCAGGAAGGCACTGAGAGATGGAAAGGGTTACGCCAACCCCTGGTGCCTTCCCTTTTCCTGGTTTCAATTCCCATGAGGTCTTCCTGAGTTTGGTTTCTGTGAGACCTCCGTGTTCTTACAGTAATCACTGTCCCTCCTTATTTGAACTGGCTTGAGTGAATTTCTGCTCCTTTGTAACCAGTGATCCCTGAGGAATGCAAAAATGTTAGAAGGTTGTCAACATGTTAAGAGAGCCCCAAGGATGATTAAACTGATTATTTCTTGCTGCTGCTTGGGGAGGTTTGGGAGCCAGGTGCTTAAAGTTTAGTTAGGACTTGGACCTTCATTGTTTTGGAGTGAGACTTGTGTGGAGTAAAGAGTAAGTGGTCCAAAGGATGAAAGCTGGAAAATCCAGGGCATATTCAAAAGCCAGGAGGAGGTACAATCTGCCAGGAATTTGGGGTGTGCAAAGGAGAGTAAGGAGCCACAGAGCTGGAGAGGGAAAGAGGAGCCGGGCTCCTTGGTCTCCAGGTGGCATATTGAGGAGATAGGACTTCATTCACAGAAGACGGGGAGTCTCTCTGATGCTTTTAAGCACAGAAATGACTGAATTGGGAAGACAAACAGCCATATGAGGATGGATGAGTGCTGCACAGCCCTGGAAGCAGAGGCAACAGAGAGAAGGCTGTTGTAGGGGGCCTGGATGGAGATGATGGGCCTGGGGCTAAGGCAGGGCCAGGAGACGGACAGTGTAAACTGTCTGGGTTATCACCGAGACCAGGAGAATGGGGTGTGTCAATTGGCCAGCTTGACCATGTGTCTATGCCTATGCCAGGGGGTATCATGGCAGCCTCCCAGGATCACATAAAGTGAGGAAGGAATTGGTTCAAAGGAACCAGAAGGAAGACAATGAAAGCATATGCTGGGTAAAACAACAACCCAAAAACTATAACTTTACCAGACATTTTGCTAGAACAACGAAACTTAGGGCAGGCAAAGAGGTCAAGATGGAAGAGAAGGAAAAGCCATAAAAGTTCAAAAACATAATAGTGTTGTTAGCAGCATTGTTCTTAGTAATAAAAGCTGGAAACCACTAGAATGTCCAAAAGCAAGGGAAAGATTAAATAAATTATAGCTGGTCCATTCCATAGAGCTGTACAGTAGGCTTTAAAAGGAAATAGTAGATGTATGGTTTGAATGTGTCCCCCAAATCTCATATGTCATAAATTAAATCTCCAAATTTATATGTTGATTGAAGGTGGGGCTTGGGGAAGGTAATTAGGATTAGATAAGATCATCAGGGCGGGGCCTGATGATGGGACTGGTGCCTTCATAAGAATAGGAATAGAGACCTGAGCTGACATGCACGCTCTTGCCCCTCTTGCCACGTGATGTCCTCTGCCATGTTGTGATGCAGCATGAGGTCCTCACCAAAGGCCAACAAGAAGTGGCTGCCTGATCTTGGACTTCCCAGTCTCCGGGACTGTGAGCCAAAATAAACCTCTTTTCTTTATAAACTACCCAGTCTTGGCTGTAAGACAGTTAGATTTGAATGCATAGGCATGGAAATATATCTAGGAGATAGCAGGGTTTGGAAAAAGAGTGGTTAACTGAACAGTGTGCACGGCATGATCCTATTTATGTTGATAAAAAGATGTAGCACTTTTTTTCTTAAAAATTTGAGGAAGGCTGACTCTTACAGGAACAGCAGTCACAGAAGAACAGCGCTTTGGGGAAGCTATTCTTAGGGGTTAGGGCTCCATGTCAATAGAATTCAGGAGGGCACAGCCCAAAGAAAGAAGAGGTGAGTGGGAGGAAGCAAGAAGAGATTGTTAGCAGCTGCTATGAGCGAGACACTTTGGGGAGGAAGAGAGATGTCTAAAGCTGACTCTTAGAAAGCTGTGAAAAGCTCCTGCACTACCTTTTTAAAGAAACCAACAATAAAGATGTATAATATTCTCCAGGCTTTTGGAGTCTGACTTGGGTTATTTTGGATGACTGTTGAGCAGAGACCAGCAGCCTTAAAGGCTTCTTAGATATATTTAGGTCACATCCGTATATATTTATATAAGCATTTTTTAAAAGTCTGAAAGGATATACACCAAACTGTCAAGAGTGGTTATCTCTGAAGGATGAAATATCAAGGGACTTTTACTTTCTCTGTATTGTCTTAAAAAAAAATTTTTTTACCTAATCATGCATTATTAGAATAAACAATACAAATACAAAGAAAGGAAAAGGAAAAAATCTACTGAAATCAGACAAAGTGCACAGTAAATAAATACATGTTAGCTACAAGCATACTCAGTAAATAGTAATTAAGTGACAAATTAAATAAAGCTAGTAACAAAGACTAAAATTATGAGAACTCAAGATAATGGGAGACTTCCCTCTCCTGCTGCACCCCTTCCCACAGTGCCAACCACAGTCATTGCTGCTGGGGGCTGAGGCTGGGGCTCTACTTCTAGGAGGAGCCTTAGAGTTAGAAGCCTCTAGCCCACAAGCTATGAGCTGCTCCAGAAAGGGCGGCTAGGAGAGGAGCCCCAGGGGCAGACTGCGGGGTATGGGAGGCAGAACCAGATGCATTGGATCTTTGTGTCTGTGCCTTGGCTACACTCAGTTCTCTCTCTCCCCTTCCTGCCTTCCCCTACCTCCCCTCCATTTCTTCCCTGCCCTCTGCTCCTTTACCCTCCCCCTCCTCTCCTCCTCCTCCTCCTCCTTCTCCTCCTTCTCCTCTTCTTCTTCTTGTTCTCTCTCTCTCTCTCTCTCTCTCTGTTAATTTCAGTTGGGTTCAGCAAAAATTCCGGGAATCAGCTCTGTACAAGGCTTCACTCTGTTCTCAGGGTGGGCTGTGGTGATGGGGCAGGGTTTCACAAGGAAACCAGGAGAGAGAAATGTAGGCAAATATGCCTCCCTGGAAGGCCGAACTGACACTTGAGCAAAGGTGGAGAATTCAGGCAAGTGAGCAGATGATATTGCTTGGACCAAAGTGCAGGGGCCTGTCCGCTGCACATTCAAGATCTGGTGATCGGGTGAGGCAGAAGTGTAGGATGTGCAGGAAGGATCAGTGGGATCCAAGTCTCAAGGGTGAACGGCCCTGAAAGTCATGCAAAATAGCTGACATCTTATAGGGGTGCACTATAGAAAGATCCCTGGAGCTGATGTGGAGGATGGTTGGAGAGGAGCAAGTGGAGGCAGACAGAGAGTAACAGGACTGCAGAGAAGTCCAGGTGCAACGTGATGAGGTCTCAAGTGATGCAGCAGCAGTGGGGATGAGAAGATGCTGAGAGAACCATACATGACATTGAACAGGGCGGCTGTGATCTGAGCAGATGTTGGGGAACTTCCTCTGTGAATCTCCCCAGCAGACTGTCTAGTTCTCTAAAGAAACAACTCCTTATTGTGTATCATTCATGCATCCTATTGCATAGCATTCATCCACTTGACAGACATTATTAATGCCTTCTCTATGCTTATCCCAGGCCAATCACCAAGAAAATATGTGAATGGGACATAATCCCTGTCATCTAGGGCTTAGAGTCCAGTAGAGAAACAAATGTGATATATTGTTTGTAAACATGGCCCCAATTATTCCTCAACCTATATATACATGCCTTTGCAAAATGACTGGAATTCCTCTTGTGTGAGGTAGACTCTATTTATCATGCCTTGAATCTGGGCCTGTCTTGTGATTTGCCTTGGCTGATAAAATGTGGCAGTTCCAACCCTCACCTTTAGAGGCCTTGGGTACTGCTGCTCAGTCTCTTGAGACTTCGTCATACCAAGAAAGACCACGTGGAGTAGAGCCAAGTCTGCTTAGTTGTCCCCAGCTGGGACTGAAGCAACCGTGAGAAAGTACAGCCAAGATCAGCCTAGCCCAGCCTACATCAGCAGAACTTCCAGGTGACTCGGATTCATGAGCCACAATAAATAATTTTCATTTTATGCACCAAGTCTTTGGTGGTTTGTTATGTAGCAATGGCTAACGGATACAGCATAAAATAAACTAATTTCTTTTAAAAGCATACTATAAAAGCTTATAACCCGGGTGTCACTCAGGTCTCATAAACATCCTCTATTCTTATTCAACACCGACTTTCAAGCAGGGATCAGCACTGGATCCTACTCTGGGGAGACTGTTCTCCATGGGTCTCTTGCATTTCTATACATTTTGCAAGAAAAGGCACTGACTGCCTTTGGGACTATCTTTTAAAGGATGTTTGTATAACAAATAGTCTTGGAAACTAGAGATAGCTTCCCTCCAGAGCAACAGAAAGTTTGGTTGGTTGTCTTACATCATAAAAATGTCTCTCTCCAGGGCAAATTTCAAGCAGGCTTACTTACTCATTATAAAAGACTTGGGTTCCTGAGGCTAGGGGTTCCTTTCCTGAAATGAAATATGCAGCCTGTGCTGCAGGTGTTAGGTGGCTCTCTTTGTGTCACCCTGCAGGAATTGGAGCTTGGGGAACCGCACAAATGCTGACACTCTCACTACTGCTATTGCTGTGAGTCATAAAGTCCTTGTGTCCCCTGCCAGCATCCATGACACCGCAGCAGGCTGCCTTCTTATCCTGCACGTAAGGTGAGTCTCAGATCCTTGGCAGTTCCTGATACCCTTCTGGAAACAATTTAATCCAATTCCACAAAGCCTCAGTGAGAAATAAGTTTCATGAAAGATGGCACGGGGAGTCAAAACAGAGGTTCACATAGCACACCTTAACAAACATCCCCCCTTAAGCATTCGTTTCCAAACCAGCCGCAGGCCATTTTCTCACCGAGAACCTGGGGATCCTGGACTTTTTCTAAGAAAAAGCCCCTCACACTTCCGCTGCAACCATCAGCTGCCTCTTCTCCCCATAGGCCCTTCCTGAATCCATCCCCTATTTCAGCCTCCCTCCTATGCTGGCTGCAGTTCACCCGGATCTACACCACCACCATCCCCCCAGGCCTAACTACAGCTTTTTCTTTGCTCAAGAAGAGACCGTGGGCAGAGGCCTCCCCCAGTGTTTCCAGGCCAGTCTTCCTACATCCATCAGCCAGCACAGCAAACAAAGAAGCCTGCGTGGACTCCACCCATCTTAGAAGGTAGCTGGATGAGAGACAACGATAAATAACTTTCTCCTTTCACCATTTTTTTTTTTTGTCACAAAGATTCTAACAAAGATGTAGGCAATCTTTGAAGGCACATAGAAGGGAGAAAATATTTCTGAATGAGAGATCTAGTAAGGCTTTGAAACAGATGCCACTGTTCCCTGAAGGGTGAATAGGTAGATTTTCCAAAGGCAGAAGAGAGCAAGAGCCTGCCAGGCAAACGTGGCATGTGATGAGAGAGAGAGAGGACCCCTCTGAGGCTAGAGGTCTGAGGTTAGAGGTTGCAGTCCCAGAAGCCCTGGAATACATTCGAATTTGCAGCCAAATAACCCACTGAAACCACCATAAAATGTAGCCTGTCTCTAGGTGCTGGGCACATGTGTAAGGTTCTTTAAATTCACACATGAAATATCAAAGCACAAGGCTTGTAACCAAAGGAAACACCCACTAATCATCGTTTTCGCCAGGAACACCCTAACTGACATTTTAATTAACAAGTTGTTCTCCCCCCACTCCGTTTTTAATATAAGGACTTCTTGTTGCTTTAAATCTAAAATTAATTAAGTGAGAGTTCTCCTCTGGAGTAGAGTATATGGCTCATGCTAAACGGACGGGAGTGATAAGGTAAGATATATGGCTGGAAGTGTAGGGGGGCGCTGAAAACCTCTTTGCCTCTGCAGCTGAGGCAAACCAAACCAGCCGCAGCCCATTTTCTCACCGAGAACCTGGGGATCCTGGACTTTTTCTAAGAAATATTCCATTTGAATCTGCAGCCCAGCTCAAACCTAGAATTACAGAAGCTTAAAACGCTGTTACAAGGCCCTACATGATGTGGCCCCTGCCCCTCTCGGTAACCTTAATCTCACCTCTCTCCACCTGGTCCGTGGGCCTGTCACACTGCCCTTCTAGTTGCTTCTGAACGTGACAAGCTTGTTCCCACTTCAAGGCATTTGCACTTGCGGTCTCTTACGCTCGAGTCACTCTTCCAGCACGTTTGCAAGGCAGGTCTTTGGGTGAGAAGTCACCTCTTTCTCAATCCCTTTTCTAACCACCCTGTGTAGAATACTAATCGATTCCTCTCCCCCCACCACTACCCTGATTTCCTGTCTTCATGACCCTTACCAGTCACTAAAGCCATGTGCCATTTGTGTGCCACTTCTCTTCTCTGTCTTTCTCACTAGAATGGCAGCCCCAAGGAAACAATGCCTGGAAACAGCCTATGTTCTCCCTTATAAGTGAGAGCTAGGCTATGAGGACACAAAGGTCTAAGAATGACATCATGAACTTTGGGAACTTGGTGGGGGAAGTGGGAGGGGGTGAGGGATAAAAGACTACACATTGGGTACAGTGTACACTACTTGGGTGACAAGTGCACTAAAATCTCGGAAATCACCACTAAAGAACTCATCCAGCTAACCAAAGCCCACCTGTACCCCAAAAACTTGAAATTAAAAAACTGTGTAAATATAAGTAAAAATGGATTTTTGGAAGTAGCATGAATGTCTGCCAGTCAGGACACTCTACCAGGAAGTATGTATCTATTTATGTACTTACTTATAAAATAACTTCTACAAAGAAACTGAAAAGAAGAAAAAGAAAGGAAAGAAGGAAGGAGAAAGAGAAAGAGAAGAAAAAAAGAAAGAAAGAAAGGAAAAAGGAAGGAAGGAAGGAAAGAAAGAAAGAGAGAGAAGGGAGGGAAGGGAAGGGAAGAGGAGGGGCGGGGAGGGGAGAGGAGGGGCGGGAAATAGCTGGTGCCTTATTCACATATGCATCCCTACACCTAGGACATAGTGGATGCTTAGTAACTATTTCTGGAATAAATGGAAGGATGACATTCCTTCTGCTCAGAATGCTCTCCCCCTACCCACTTCCTCCCCTCCTCTCCCCGGCCTTTGCCTAAGAAGAAGACTTAATGCTTCTCTGCTTTCAGCTTCAGCCACATTTGTTGATTTTCTAGATTGCACTAGGCCCTCTTTGATACCCTACTTTACAGCATTCACAGTAACGAAAATCAGTAATCCTGAGAATGCGTTGTTTAACGTCTATCTAGAATGTAAGACCCAGGAGGGCGAGGAGTTGGTAAAACGCTCCATAATTCGTAGCTACCATTTTTTAAATTTGTATCGTAATCATGCTGTATTCTTCTGACCAAGGCAACCAGAAGGAAGATCCTCCAAGACACCCTCAGACATGACCATCCTCTCCTTAGGATAGGTGCAGGTGTCTGGGGATCGCAGGGGCAGGGGCCTGGGCCTTGTGTGATCTGCGTTCGGGTCTGCAGGACTAGGGTTCTTGGCACAAGCATCAGTGAAGCAAGTGCATTCCTGGGGCCCCTTCCTGCTATTGAGATTTCTTCCTCCAGGCCATGAGTCAGCGGCATAGTATCTCTTCACTTTGAATATAGTATCTCTTCACTTTGCCTGTAGTTCCAACTACTCAGGAGGCTGAGCCAGGAGAATCAGTTGAACCCGGGAGGCAGAGGTTGCAGTGAACCGATATCGCGCCACTGCACTCCAGCCTGAGTGCAAGAGCGACAAGAGCAAAACTCCACCTCAAAATATAAAAAAAAGGAAAAAAGAAAACTCAAAAAATTGCTTTCACTCAACACCTACACATCCTCTCCCTCTATTTTCTCTCAAGCCCCCTCCACAAAATGCCTGGCCAGGCTTCTGGTGACCTCCGGGTGGCCAAATCCAACAGGCGGCTCTCGAGATTCGTCCTGTGGAATCTTTGTTGTTATTGGTCTTTCCTGGAAACTCTTCTCCCTTCCCTCTTTCTTGGTGTTCATTCTGAGAAAGGCTATTTCTTCTTAGCCTTCTTTTCTGACTTCCCTTTCTCTTCCTGTCCCCTAAACAATGGTGGGTCCCAGGACTCAGTCCTTAGATCTCTTCTCTTCACTGCCCTGTGCTCATTCCCAGGGCAATTCATCTGCCCCACAGCTCTGAGCACCATCTACACATGGTTGACTTTCACTCTCCCACCACCCATCCTGACCTCCCCACTCCACTCCAGCGTTACAAGGCCAGCTGCCTTCTTGACATCTTCGCTTGAATGTTTAGCAGGCTTTATTAGATTTAACTCACACGCGCACACACACACACACACACACACACACTCACACACTGAATCCAGTTATGCACACAGTCTTCTCCCACCTTCATAAATGGCAGTCCAGTCTTCCAGGTGCTCAAGCCAAAAACCATGGAGCCGACCTGGTCTCTTATCTTTTTCTCAAACTCTCTATTCAATGCTTCAGTAAATCCAGTCAGTGGTATCTTCCATCCAACCCAGCACGGATCATGGATACACCTCCCCCACCATCACTTTGTCCAAGCCCCCATCACCCCACACCTGAAGCATTGTAAGGGCCCCCCACTTTCTCCCATCCTTGCCCTACCCCAGTCTGTTTTCAGCACAGCCACAGCTGCTGGAGTGGTCTTTGTAAAGCACTATGAGATTGAGTTCTCACTCTATTCAATGACTTCCCATCTCAATCAGAGTAAAAGCGAAAATCCCTACAGGGGCAGGCAGGGCTTTGTACGAGCTGGGCCCTGGCCACCCATCCAATGTCATCTCTTCCCCCTTCCCCCAACCCCAGCTCTCCCTGCTCTGGCCACAGTGGCTCACTTGCTGTTCCTCAAACTCACCAAGTCCCCTTCCAACTCAGGGCCTTTGGAGGGGGCCTTGGTCCTTTGGTCCAAAATACTCCCCTCCCCTCCTACAGTCATATCTTCATGATTCACCCTGTCAGAACGTCTCCTTATCAAGAGGCGTTCCCTGACTACCTGTCTTACTGAATTCAGGCTGCTATCACCAAAATGCCATGGACTGAGTGGCTTAAACAGCAAACATTTATTTCCCATGGTTCTGGAGGCTGAAAGTCCAAGATCAGGGTGCCGATATGTAGATTTCTTATTGAGAGTCCTCTTCCTGGTTTCCTGACGTGGCAGGAAGAGAAAGGGCTTGGGTCTCTCCCTCTCCTTATAAGGACATCAATCCTATCTTGGGGGCTCCATGCCCATAACCTCATCCAAACCTATTATCTCCCAAAGGCCCCACCCCTAAAGACCATCACATTGGGGATTAAGGCTTCCCATGAATTTGGGGGACACGGTCAGTGCATAGCACTGCCCTACACGGCATTGCCCTTGTAGGTTCCTCTTCCTTGATCTCACTTAACTTTCCTCCATAGCACTTAACCGCCATCTGACATGTTCTTTGTTTAACCCATTTATTCATTGATTATTACCTGGCTCTCCCCGTGTAGCTTGCAAGGTATGTGATAGGAGGGGTAATGTGCATCTTGTTTGCTGTTCTATCCCTACTGTGTTAAACATGCAGCAGGTACATAATCAACATGTGTCAAATGAATGAACATCTGTATGTGCATCTTTGCCCTACACGTGGGTTTCTCTAGATCAGACACAAGGAATAGAACTGTTCCTTGACAGGGCATATGCATTTTCCATTTCCCTAGATACGGCTGAATTGCTGTCCAAAGTGGTTGGGACACGGCCTTCTCATTTTCCCAGATCCTCTCCAACACTTTTAAGTTTTAGCCAAAATGATGCATGAAAGTGGTGTTGTGTGGCTTTCATTTGTATATCCCTGATTATTCGTGAGATTGAGCGTGTTGTCTTTGTTTCCCACGACTTGCCTTTCCTCTTCTTTGCTCATTTTCTGATTGAGTTGGTCTCGGGCCTCAGTACCCTCGTGACAACTGAGAAGATCTGGTCAGGTGATCTCCAAGTTTCGTTCCAGCTCCCATGCTCTTTGATGCCATTCATTTGACAGTTATTTATCGAGCAGCTCTTAGAGCAAGCATGCTTCAAGTCACAGAGGTATGGCTGTGAACAAGAGAGACAATGTCATGCTCTCATGAAGCTTGTATTCTAGGAAAGAAGGTAAGTTAGAAAATTGCCAAAATCTCAAACAAGGAAACTAGAAATTCAGACCGCGCTCAGTGCCACGCAGAAGAGTGATGGGATGGGAGAGGTTGTTGTAAAAGAGTTTCCGAGGAGGTGGTATTCGGGCTGGCACCTGAGTGATGAGATAGAGCCAGCAATGGAAAGATGGAGGGAAAACACTCCAAGCAGGAGGAATAGCAAGCATGGAGGCCCCAAGATCAGCTTAGCAATTCTGTGAGGAAAGAAGTTTGTGGAGGCAGGAATGAAGGAGCTGGACATATAATTATCTGAAAAACAGCATTCCAGTCTGGAGGAACAGAGGGTACTGAAGCCATCAGGATGGAGAAGCCAGTAAGACTTGTTAGAAGGACCAAAAGAAAAACACTGATGCTGGAGCAGAGGGAAGAGAAGAGGGACACGTGTGGGGTGCGGGAGGTAGGCAGGGCCAGAGCTGAGAGCCTTGCATGCATTGCGAGGGCTCTGGACTTTGTCTTAAAAACAATGGGAAGATAGTGAAGCCTTCTATGCAGGAGAACCATGTGCGCAGATTTGCTTCTTTCAGAGAAGCTTCAAGAAGCATGAACTGGGGGAAACAAAAGCTGTTTTAGGGAGTCACATTAAGAGCTGGAATGGACAATTGTCATCTCTACGACTGCTCAACCTCTGAAAGCCCTTCTAAGATTTGAGATCCACCATTCTGGGAGTCCTGTGGGGAGGCAGGGCCTGTTCTGCATGTCAGGAGCTAAAACCATAGGGACTTGCTCTCCTTAACCCCTACAGCTGAAGCAGGAGATGAACCCTGACAGTCCGCTAGCTGTGCCTGCCTGGGGTTTAGATCTGAAGCTAGTGACACATAGTGACCCGGGACGTTCAGAAGTCACTGTGGAGGTGGCAGCAAATGGTGGTATTCACTGTGGCCATCGAAGAAGGTGCTTCTCTGTTCTAATTTGAGTGATGGGCTGGGAGGACATGGGGGTGCTGGGGAAAGCACAGGCTCCATCCGAAGGGCTCCAGGGACCTGAGCCAGGCAGGTAATAAGCCCAGTGCGGCCAGAGCTCCAGATTCCCCAAAAGAAGCTGGGATGCCAAATTCTTATGTAAAATCTCCCAGCTTTTATGCTGATTACAAATTCAAATTTTAAAAACCCTGTAGGTTGGAGCAGAGAGGTCAGACACAGCTTACCAGGAACCAGTTTATAACTTCTCTCCTAATACTTTATCCTTTTGTGATAAGGAAGTCCTTCCTCACATCTAACAAGGTCAAAATAAGAGCATTTTAGCAGAGGGCTAGGAAAGAGTCAGCTGGAGATGGAAGTTTCTTAGCTAAAAGGAAGCAGCTGAGCTTCCACTGCTCCTGAAAGCACAGAAGTCCGAGGGCAGAGGCTGAGCTGCATGCAGACAATAGGAAGCTGTGGCACTCTTGGATTAAGGTAGCCGCATCTGGGGTGGAGATAGCCAAAGGTGGAGAAGTAGGGAAATACCCAGGGAGACTGCCCCAGCCGTCAGGGACTCTGCCCATCTCAAAAACATTAAGGTTTCTCTGGAGAGAAACAGGCAACATCAGGCAGGGAGGCAATGGCCTCACAGACCTGGGCTCTGCCACCAATATAACAAATTACCCTGGTCCTGGGCCTCAGTTTCCCCCTCAGCACCATGAAGGGGTGGAGGTAGTTTTAGCGAGACTAAAACTATGGCCAAAGGGCATGTCCAACTCTGCAGTCCTTCACTGCTGGGATCCCCTGGTCCCAACAGCAACAGGATGAGCAGCTTCTCGGGAGATGTTCCCTGGGGCGGCTGGAGAAGCAAGCAGAGACCTCCCCCCGGCACCACGCACTGAGCAATCATTTCTGGAATAACTTCAGATTCAAGCAGCTTTTGTAAACTGCCCCATTTAAATTAAAACAAATCAATATGCTTTCTAAAATTTAGTCTCAGCTAAACAGCTGTGACAGTTCATAGCAACCTGAACTTGAAATGAACCCACCCTACGTATAAATAAAGCCTTTGATGTCTTCATTAGTTTCTCACATGCCATTTTTTCACAGTCTATCAGGCTAAGTGCTTTGCAACTTATATATATTTTTGCAGGAGGAGTATTTAACCTTCTGATTAGTCACCGCAAGCAGCACAATGACAGAAACCCTGATTTTGCACACAATGAATTTATTGATAGATTTAGCCCATTAGCTGTATTTACCTGTCAGTTCTATGGACACTAATGAGTTGTTTTTCAAGGACTAATGAGAACTGTAATGGCTAATGGATGTTTACAGCTTCACCGTGCAGCACCATGTGATGCTGTGAGCACCCGCTCCTGTCCCTCCGAGTCTTTAATTGGCACCATCAGAGGACTCTTTAATTACATTTGAGCGGACAATAAAGATTCCAGCCAAATCAATGGGAGGAAGGCAGTGAGCTAGATTCTGCAGGAGGCTGGTCACTCTGATGGGTACCAGCTTAATGCTTCAGCCAGCCTGTGACTTCCCCCGTGACACCCTTTGGCGGGCGGAAGTGCAGAAGAATGTCCTGGCAAGACATGTGTTTAAAGATCTGCCTCCCAAGTCAACCCCTGGGCTTGTAGAGCAGGGCTGGGGGTCATTGGCCTGCCACGAGGGAGGGAAGGGTAGGAGAGTCCACAAAGTGGTGACCCTCGAGGCACTGGAAAATAGAGCACCCCGGGATGCTTGGATTTAACTAAACTTCAGCAAGGGCATGTTTTCCTCTGTGTTGTATCCAAACACAGGGCTCTGGCTAAGGTCAATTTTAACAAGACAATCTTAGCATTAGCAAGGGACAATTGGCTTATGATAAATTTACAAGGAAAAACCCAATGTTTGCAATACGTATTCACTCATTCAGATGTTTATCCATTTATTTGGCATTTACCAAGTGCCCACTGAAGATAAAATGTACCAAAAAAAAAAAAAAAAGGTACAAATAAGGGACCATCTTACCAAGTAGAGAAATAAAAGGAAAGAGCATCTAAATTTACAGGACGCTTTTAGAGAAGTGTGAATATGTTACTTTCGATTGCATAAAACCCATTGCAAAGATCATATTTCTTCTACACCAAGGTACCATACTTGCTGGACCTGCTGTTATACATTTCTTATCAAAACCAATATGCCAGATGGCTTAAGAACACCTGCTTTTTTAGCAGATGAAGCTACTGTTGACCAGTTCTTCACAGAAAGGGCAGACATCAGCTTGGCTGATCAATCCGATTTTCCCTCCAAAGAGGCTGGTGAGAGTGGGGAGGAGTCTGAGGATTGTTTTGTAACGAGCAGGTTATGGGGATGTTAGGGAACTGGGGGTATTATGCCTGGAGAAAAGTGAACCTGTGATGGTGGCAGTGGAAGGGGGTTGCTCTTGAGTGAGGACACTTGTTTGTTGACCCGATGGGATCACACAACAATCACTGGGCATAAGGTGCAGGGCTGCAGCCACTTAAAGACTGACTTATCTGTGAGTGCATCTACCACTGAATGTCCTCATCTACCAGCCTTGACCTTTCCAGTGCCCTTGCCAGTCCTGGGAGGGGATCTGACCTTTCTTGGTGCTTCCTATGGGCCATGAACACATTCATTCTGGTGATGAGGATGCTGCTACAGAAATTAGAAGAGCAGTTTCCATAGAGAAGTGGGGGCGGAAGCCAGATTGCACAAGGATTAAGGAAAGAGTGGGTGGTGAGGAAGTGGCAGCAGTGACAAGTTGAATGATGGAGAGAGATAGAGCAGTCACTCAAGGGGGTCAGGAGGACCTGAGCACATTTATAAGATTCTAGGAAAATGTCAACTGAAAGGGAAAGATTGGAAATGCAAGAAAAGGGAGGCGACTGATGGAGTAAGGTATCGGAGGTATCAGGAGTTGGGTGAGAACAGAGTAACAGAAAGAGGAGGAGGGACTGGCCTCAGAACAGGAGAGGGACTCTACCTCCAATGGTGAAGGGGAGCAACAAAGATGCCCAGCAATTTTGATGTGGAAAAGAAGGAAACTAGGAGTGTCAGTCTCTCCTTATTTTGTTCTCTGAGAAGACCAGGAGACTTCACTCATCTCAGCCTAGTGCCTGGAGGAGAGTGGAGAAGGTTTGGTGTGGTCCTCAGAGGGCTCTCAACCAGGGGCACTCAAAATGAAAGGATCAGAGAGGGCTCCAACTTGGGCCTCCCAATAACCGTCTTCAGGAGACTCAATCAGCAAGGCTTCCTGGCTCTGCCCAGGAAGGAAAAGAAGCAGGAGAATGGTTCTCCCAGAGTTCAGGATTTGCAGAGCATAGGCAGTCAGGGCCATAAAGGATGTTTGGAGGCTGTGAGTCCCTGACGATGGGGTCAAGGTTGACAGTCTAGAGGAAGAGGATGGATGAAGAGAATCAAGAGAAGTAGGGGGGTGAGAGCCTGTTGAAGATGGAGACAGGGTTTAAGAGGGACAAAACAGAAGGATATGGGACAGGCAGTGGAATTTGGGGGTCACTGGGATTCCAGGACCAACCTCGGGCTGGCTGAGCAGCTAACAACAGGGCCCTTCTGCAGAGCTGGGGTCTTCTCATTCCTGGAGACCACCCTAATGGGGGAAGGGAGGCCATAAGCATCTATTTCCTTCCAAGCAGCAGACAGGGATTCGACTTAGTTGTGCAGCCCTATGAGGCCCAACATCCGGTGTTCTCGGGGTGACTGCTTGGCTTCTTTGTGCCCCCAAGTCACAGACTTCCTCTAAGGTATGGCAGGGCTTCCACCTTGGTTTCCATGGCCAACACCCTGTGTCCTTGTTAGCACACAAGGCTTCCCACCTCCCAGTCTGTAGGGAGACTCACTCTGATCCTTTCTTTGCCTGCATCTTGGGGGTACTTTCCCCAGGGAGATAAGGTCCTGTATTGGATCCTCTCAGGCAGAAACCAGAAAGACCCAACACTGTCGACCAATTCTCCAGAATTCTAGCTCCCCAGAAAGGAACTTTTGGACAGTGATGGCTTCAGCCGAATCAGATGAGAGTTTACAAGCCTCATTGACCCCGAAAAGTCCCTGTAGGGATGCGGAAGCCACAAAGGACCATGATGAGAACATTAGGGAGGAGCCTGAGCTGGAGGTCGTGGTCACTGAGGAAAGGGGAGAATGCTGACACAAAGAGAGGTGGGCTTGAAATGGCTTGGCCCCCACGCAGTACAGCGTTTACTCAACAGTTATTGCACAAGTGCCTCCCGGGTGCTGAGCTCTGTGCTTGGCAGTGGGGATTCCTGGACACAAGACACGGCTCTGAAGAAAAGACATAAACAATATGACATGGACACTGAGGGTGCTGTGGGAGGACAGGGCAGGCCACTGACCTAACCAGTGAGGCACGGGAAGGTTTTAGAGGAGGGGAATGTCTGAGTTGTCTAAGTGGGAGAAGAATCTCCAAGAAAGAAGACAATAAGGTATTCATTCATTTACCCAACCAATATTTACTCACTGGCTCTCTCTGCCAGGCAGTATTCTAGGGACTGGAGATACAACAGTGAACAAAAGAGTCCTAAATATTTGTCTATATTGAGCTTATGTTTCAGGGTAAGGGTAACCATGCTGTACTCTGGGTTATGTGAGCGTTCAGCATGATTAGAACTAAAGTCTGAAAGAGTAACAAGAGACAATGGTGAGAAGATGTGTGGGGTGAAATTGCATCAGCCTTGCATTCCACAGTAAGACTTTGGTCTCCAGGAATGAGAAGACCCCAGCTCTGCAGAAGGGCCCTGTTGTTAGCTGCTCAGCCAGCCTGAGGTTGGTCCTGGAATCCCAGTGACCCCCAAATTCCATTGCCTTTCCCATATCCTATCCGGAAGCAGCTGCAGGGTCACTGAAGAATTTCACACAACTGACATCTGCATTTCAGCTGGGCAGTGGGAGAAAAGGCTGAAGGTAGAAGAAGACCTGATGTTGAGCCCAGTGAAGAGACTACTGGAATACTCTGGATGAGAAGCCAGGGGGCGGCAGTAGGAATGGAGAGACATAGATAGATTTGAGGGGTTTTAAAGAGACAGAGTCAATAGAACCGGATGAACTACCGGACAAGAAGAACAAGAGGAACCTGGGAGAGCATCCAGTTTCTTATGTGGGTGCCTGGAGGGATGCTGTGCTGGGCAGATCACAGCAGGAAGGAGAGCGCCAAGGGGAGAGTGATCACTTTTCAGACCTACTGAGCTTGAGCCGCTGAGTGTCACCATACTGGGATGGGTGTGCTAACTTCAGGTCTGAGGTCAGGAGAGAAACTTGGCCTGAGGAGTCATCAGAGCCCATGAGAGGAGGGAGGGATGTGACTACTTAGGGAAGGTGTTTATGGTGGGAAGAGAGGAGATCTGGGCATAGAGCCTTGAGGATCACCAACAATGAAGGGGTAGGAAGGGCCGACGTAGAGGGGTCAGAAGAGGAGTCAGAGAGATAAGAGGAGACCCAGGACACCGCATGTGAGGTCGGAGAGGGTTTCAAAAAAAGGAGAGGGGTCAGGTGTCAAATAGGCTCAGACAGGTCCTGGAAAGGCTGAAAATAATCATTAGATTCAGACGAAGCAACATGGAGGCCTTAATGAGATTGGTTTCCGTGGGAGTGAAAATTGGACAGCGGTGGGAAGAGAAGTGAGAGGGAGATAAGGAAGTGGAGACGGTGCCCACCCTTCCAAGAATCTGGCTTTGAAAAGGAGAGAAAAAAGGCAATGAGGATAAATAATCATTGAGTTGAGGGAGGCGGATTTTATTTTTAGATGAAAAATGTTCTGTTTGTTCATAATCCAATCCGAGAAGAACTAGCCAGGAGAGAAGGAGAGGAGGAGTGAGGCTGGAGCTCTGAGACAGAGTGGACGTGACTGTCAGAGCAGGATCGACAGGATCCTGGGGACTGGATGCAGAATACGTGTTCGGGGTCTGCCTGGATGGAAAAACAGGAAGGCTGGCTCTGCCTCCCAGATGGGATGAAAGAAGACAGGCCTGAGATTGGGTATGGATAGGTTTATGATTGGGAAGCTGGAGGGGAAGGGAGATGGGGAAGGAGGTCTTCAGCCACGCTATGATGAGCGTGGGTGACCAGTGACTAGACTCTGGACATGGCAGAACCTCTAGTAGCCACATCTGCTGCACTGGGCATCGTGGCTTTAGCAGTGGTGGCAGCCATGGTGGTGCCTCAGGAGGGAGTCAGACAAGAGCCAAGCAGTGATGACCTCCATGCAGCAGGAGGGAATGTCAAGTTCTGAGGAGGAGGAAGGAAGGTGGGAGAGATGATTAAGGCAGGCCGAGTGCAGTGCATGTTTTTGGCTTCCCAGACTTCCGCTTCGTACAGCTTCTCCTACCTTCTCTCCCCTCTGGTTTTGAAGCCTACTTTGAAGCCCAATGCAGTACCACAGAATCCCACCAACTGGCAGAGAGCTCCACGCTACCCCAACCATAGAGAAGAACACGGACCAAGAGGTTGGCATAGAAACCGAAGATGCCTCCTCCATAAGGAAGCAGCCTGTCTGCATCAGCGCTCCCAGGCTATCGTTGGCCTGCATGACAACAGAGAATTTTTACTGGGAGGATGAGTGGTGGGAAGAAGAGAAGAAAGGAAACAAACATTTATTTCATGCTTCCTGCAAGCAACACCATGTCAGGTGCTTTAGAAGTATTCACTTGTTTAATTCTCAAGCCAATCATGTGAGGTGGTATTAGCCCTGCTGTAGAGATGAGAAACCCAAGCCTCTAGGTTGCTCAAGATGATGCAGAAAAGTAGCAGCATCAAGGCAGGCTTTAAATCCAGGTCTTTCCTCCCTCCAAAGCAGGCATTCCTCCATAGCACACATGGCGTTCTGGACATTCTGCCCCTGCCACCACCCTTAGACCTGCACAGTAGCTGCAGCCACACCCCAGTCCTGCATCTCGGTCACTGGAGGACTGCCTCCAGCTGGCCATAGCCCAGAGGGGAACAGAGTTGCAATCACACTCTGCTCAAGATGAAAATTCAATTCAAATTTACAAAAAAAGTACGGGACTTAGAGTCATAAAACATAGGTGAGTTTAGTTTATAGCTCTAAGACCCACCAGCTGGGTGACCTTGGAGATGCCACTTCACTTTCTAAGCCTCAGTTTCCGCCATATGAAACAAGAATCCCTACCTCACAGCACTGTTGGGAGGGTCAAGTACATACAATTATGGGCATCCCAGTAAACATGTAACAACAACCAGTTCTCAAAAAAACAAAAATGAAGCCTACATTTGTGGTCTTTGCTGATTTCCGTCGTGGAAATACTCCCACCTTGGCTGATGTCAAGCTACTCAGGTGACATCCCTGCACACGGGGTTGGGAAGAGACAGGGGTTACCACACCACTATATAATATTTCCTCCCTGCAGAAAAAACAGACGCAGCCTCCAGAGTACTATCTCTAGAGTAGAAATAACAATAATTAGAAAATGATGTGACTTTTACTATTACCTTTTAGATATAAATTACATAAGTTTCTATAATTTAAATTTTAATAATGGCTGTGTTTAATGACTGGTTCACAAAATTCCTGAAACATAACAAGCAGCTCTCGGAGTCAGCTCTAACACACCACTGATCATCGTGGCTATCCTAGAGCTGACTTAGGGGTAAAGTGGGATTTAAACTCAGGTCTGGCTGACTCCAGAGTGCATTCTGCCATCAGCTTCCTACCTGCATTGTTAGGTAGGGATCTGACTGCCTAGAATTGCTGGTTGGCCCCAGGGCACCATTAGAAAGAACAGAGGGAGATGCTCATCTGTAGGCACTACATGGAAGAAAGTTGCCCTGTTCTCCCTCCTGCCACTGTATAAGGCTTGGGCTCAGCCTAGGTAGCAGCCACCTGCCCTGCCTCTGTTGATCAAAGGCAGCAGCAGCTTTTGCAATAATGTCACCACACCTGCTTCTGGGACTGAGTATTTTGTTAATCTTCCCAAAAGTTGGACTAGTAGTCACATTCATCCATCCACCACCACTCCCCTACTTCCCAGAGCCTCAATCTCCTTATCAAAATGAACAGGTTGGACCAGGTAATCTGGCAGTCCCTCTTATATTTGAAGTCCTTGGACCTGACTCACTACGTAAGCCATGCTGGAGGTTCTGATAGTTTCAGAGCAGGAGCTGGAGGGTCTTGTGGAGAGGGTGGGATGAGAGGTGGAGACCAGATAGGAAGCAATTGTGCTGGTTTTGCTGAAAAATCCCAAAGAGGCAGGCAGCTGAAAGGGTGACAAGAGACCCTGTTATTGCACAGCAGAATAATGCCTGCCTGGGTGTAAGTGAACTCAGTGCTTGGTCCTGCTTACCACTGTGACATCCACGATAACAGGTTCCTTCCTTCTGATCTGCACCCCCACTCTCCTCATCTGTAAAGTGAGGAGGTTGAGCTACATGGCGTCTGACTTACTCCCAATCTGACTGCTGTTTACACTGCAACCATGTGAGTATGAGAGGACAGAAGAGGGGAGGATGTGGGACATGTGGCCCATGTGGGATACCTGACCCAGATGGGCTAAAGTGAGAGGGGAAGGAGGACCCAGTGCCTCCGAACTCTCAGCCTCAAGGGTGGAAAGAAGGTGAGAGGGATTAACAAGTGTGCGCTTATGCAGGTACCTCTATGCATGTGTGCGTGTGTGTGTGTGTGTGTGTGCGTGCATGCATGGTGGGGCTGAGCTTAGCTTGAAAACCCTGTGTGCATGGTGTTGGCAGTACCTCTAATATACAAATAGTGTCCCTCCCGGGGGTGATCCCAGGGCCTATGTACAGGGTGGGTACCGCTTAGGGATGCTAACTGGATGCTGGGCTGATCCTCCTGGTGTTGCCATGGGAGCCCAGGAGAAGTGCAGGCTGGGAAGTGACTGTCGGGTGCAGCTCCATCTCAAAGAAGCCTGTATCACGCCTTTGGCAGAACATCAGGTGGGAGTCGCAGTGCACAATGAGCTCTTGTTCTTTGAGGCTTTACACTAAATCTGTTTCCAAGGTTTTATGAATCATTTTGCTGCTGATCTTAAAATAATAATAATATACAAGCCACGGTGGGGGAAGCCTTCAGCTTGTTTTCTCTAAGAGAAGGACATGAACTTGGAAAGAGCTCCCTCTCGCCTGCTGCCTGTGCAGGTACTCCATCTTCCCCACAACTGTCAGAAAAGCCTCTTTGAAGACTGGAGATGCTGCCTGTGGCACAGGCCACCTCAGCGTTGAGCCGCAGCCTGGGAAGGAAAGTATGGATCCTGAAGATGGAACAGAGGAGTACCCGACCTTGGGGATTGCCAAGAAAAATTAATGACAAGCAGTTCAAGCTAAAACCATGGAGTTGCTATGTGACCCAGGCAGCCCCCAAATAGTTTGTGCCCTCAGAAGTTCAGCTCAGCAGGAACAGCCTCTCCAGGGAGCCATCAGGCCTCCCAGGAAGATGAGCATTAGCCCTAAAGGCATAAAGTTTGCCCTATGTTTGCCAGGAACTCATTTCCAAGAATGTGTGTGCCACACATAGCCAACAGTTTCCTGCTTTACTCCTCAGTTGTCTGCCTTTTTGCCCACTGGTACTTCTGTGTGTCTGCTGGCCTCTGGCTGAAGTTCCCCTTTGAAAGCCAGACTACAGAAAACCATGGAAGGAAAGTGTTGGACTCTGGTTGCCAAGGGCTCACTGGCTATGCCACTTAAGAAGTTCCTCACTTCTGAGCAGAATCAGGAGCGCTGGATACCACTGAAGGCACCTGCCCAGCCTGCCTTCCAGCAGGTCTTAGCAATGTGCCGAGTTGACTGGCATGCCAAGAGATGGAATCCACACAAGGCAGTGGTCCGTGATGAATGCTCATTCATTGAATGGTCTTAGTTTTGCCTTTCCACATGGAAAATGGGGCGTGGAGGGGGCGGTTCCAAGAGCTCATCTGGCTCTGCCGCCACCCTCAATGTGGACCCAGCTTCCAAATTCTCCAGCAACAGCTGTATTCCTTCACTGGTCCGATTCTTGACCCCCAACATGCCCCAGTTTTTATTTCTCCCTTGCCTTCCGGAGCTGAGCCCTGCCTCAGTTTCTCCAATCTCCCCAGAGCCCTGACTCTAAGACATTCCCTAGGCACAGCCTATGCATGACTTGCCTCCCCAGCCTTAGTCCCACCTCCTCCCTCCGCCTGGCTCCTACTTGCAGATGGTTCCAGCACTGGTTATTATTTAAACGAGCTGCTCCTGGCTCACATGTTAATTAAAACCCGCTGTCCAAAATCTCCTGGTACAATTTGCAGTGTAATCTGTAGCCTCTAGTGCATCATTGTATCTCTATTAAAAGGGATTCTCTGTAATGATGCGGGGATTTAATTAGTTTCTTTGCCAATGTTGTAAAACACAGTGATAAACGAGCCAACAGGTCCGCGGATCATTATTCTCCTCAAGATGAGCTTATTAGCTGATTATGAATCATTAACAAAGTCTACATGGGATTTTCTTATCTAATTCAACACAATTTTTAACATTCAATGCTCAACATCCATTTCTTTCAACCAGCAACATTGTGTGGTGATTGCAATCTGTACGTATGGCTTCCTACTCTCGGCTTGGGATTTTCCCCTCTTCGTATTTAATTTTAGATAGATTGTGCGGGAAACAAGACCTGGTGATTGGAAACCATATCGTGATGAATTGAGAGTCTCATTTTGTAAAGGGAGACAGCCACGGTGAACTGGGCCTGGGAGCGCGGGTGTCTGTGTGTGCTCCCTTGTGCACCTGCGTCTACCTGTAGTGGAGGGATGGCCTGGGGATGTGTGAGTCCCCGTGTGCATGGATGTGTGTGCTCTGTGTATTCATGCCTGTGGATAGTGCTTCTTGTTTGTATGTATCCTGTATATCATATACATGCATTCTGAATATACTTGTATATACAAGTATATACACATACAAGTAGAGGGAGCTTAAAGGGAGAGAAAATTCTGAATAGGCTTTCAGATTGATGTTATTCAACCACTCCATGAGATGTCAGTATCCCCAAAATGTTGCAGATGGGCCTCTCCTGTCTTCTCAGCTTGGAGTCTGTTCTTTCAGTGAGAATATGGATGGGGCACAGAGCTTGGCACTACTAGCTCTACAATAGCTCTGTGAGGTAGGAGGTTTTCTCCCTGCTTTACAGATGAGGTGACTGGGGTCCAGAGAAGTCAAATGGCTCACCCGAGGTCATAGTAGCAGCTGGTGGAGCCAGGATCAAATGTAGCTCTGCCTCCTTCTGAAGCTTTCTGCAACTCCTTGCAGCTTCCTGGGTGTTGGCTGCTTCTTATCTCAGAACCCTGTGCTTCCTCTGGGACTGACATAGACCCTGCCTCCTACAGTACCACCTCCAAGCACACACCACCTGGACCCTGGCCTTCTGCAGGCTGAATGTGGGAAGAGTAGCTACTGCATCCCCCCTGGGAAGTGGATCTATGGATCTGGTCCTAGCAGTTTACAGTCACCTGACTCATGCCTCTTCATTTCGGCAAACAAATAGTACCAAAACTATTAATAAGTATGAAAGCAAATTAGGTACAAATGAAAACTGGGCATTGTCACCTCCATGACCAAGACATGATATATACAGGGAACAACATGCATGTAAACATAACTGCTACAGCTCAGGGGTCTCGGAGGCCCAGCATGCAGAGACCTCAAATGCAGAGGTCAGAGAGAGACAAAGAAAGCTAGACGGAGCATGATGGGGATTTGGGGAGTGTTTGGGGCTGAGCTGCATCTTTCTAAATTTCATATATTAAAGTCCCAATCACTAGTACCTCACAATGTGACTGTTTTTTTAAGATGGGATCTCTAAAGAGATAATTAAGTTAAAACAAAGTTATTAGGGTAGACCCTAACTCAGTATGACTTTTGTCCTTACAAGAAGAGGAGATGAGGACATAGATATATACAGAGAGAAGGTGACACAAATTCACAGGGAAAAGATCTACAAGCTGAAGTGGGAAACCTCGGGAAAAAAATCAACCCTGCTGACACCTTCATCATGGACTTCCAGCCTCCAGAACTGTGAGGACACACATTGTTATTTAAGCAGCCAGTCAGGATCATTCTTCATTGAGTTGTCAATGTAGTGTCTAAAGGAGGGCAAAAACATATGCACACTTCAGGTCAGTGTCTAAACCCAGGCAGGTCCACTGCCCAACAGTGGACACCTAGGTGCTGAGAAGTGACCTAGGTGATGTATAGTGATTACAAGTGATTCGTCCAGTCAAAGCAGAAACCCAGCAAGTGTGAGGCTAAAAAGCACTTAGCAGGGGTGAGGAGCCCAACCAAGTCAACAGAGGCATGAGGGCAGGTCTAGTCCCAGCAGGAATATGAAGTTCTGGACAAGAACACTGACACAGAATCTTGTTCATGCCAACAGAACCAGTAAGGTGGCTGGTAAGAAAAGTCTTCACAGAGCTATACACAATCACACAGGATCAAATTAGGTGCTCCACAGAGGCATGTTGAATGATTGAGCATCAGTTAGCTACGGTTACTGTATCAGTTAGCTCTTGCTGAGTAACAAAGCATCCCAAACCATAGTGGCTTTACAAAATAACCATTTATTATTGCTCATAAATCTATAGGTCAGTTAGGTGTTCTATTTGAATCTGCTTTTTTATTTATTAATTTTTTTTAAGACAGAGTCTCACTCTGTTACCCAGGCTGGAGTGCAGTGGCATGATCTCGGTTCACTGTAATCTCCACCTTCAGGGTTCAAGTGATTCTCTGCCCCAGCCTCCCGAGTAGCTGGGATTACAGGCATGCACCACCACGCCTGGCTAATTTTTGTATTTTCAGAAGAGAAGAGGTTTCGCCATGTTGGACAGGCTAGTCTCAAACTCCTGACCTCAGGTGATCTGCCCATCTCGGCTTCCCGAAGTGCTGGGATTACAGACATGAGCCACCACACCCTGCTGATTTGAGTCTGCTTTCTGCCAGTCTGGGACAGGATCAGCTGATCTTGGCTGGGTTTCCTCTTGCATCTACGAATTGGAAGTGGGCTAAGGGGCTCAATGGCTTAGGGATGGCTTCATCTGGACCGACACAGCTCCCTTCCATGTTTCTCATATCCTTTCAACTGGGTAACCCAAGTATTGTCTCATGTCAGCAGCATGAGTCCAAGAAGCTAGTCTGCACAAGGCTATCATGGAGAGAGTAGGTGCAAGAGAAGATGTAGAAACCTACAAACACTGTTCCAGGCTCTGCCTGTATCACATTTGCAAACATCACATTGGCTATAGCAAGTCATATGGGCAAGCCCAGAGTTGGAATAGGAGGGAACTACAAAGTTACAGGGCAAAGTGTTTGGACACAGAGATGCCATAAACTTAGGTCATTGGTGTAATCAATCCACCACAATGAATAAATCAACAGATGTTTGAAGTGGAAGTCAGTGGGAACAAAACTAAATCCAGACTCTCTTGCTTGTAGGGTAAGGCCACTTATTTTTCCTGTCTCTGCTCAAGACCCAAGTCTAGCCTTCATAATGTTACATGGAGGGGCTGCAAATAACCTCTCTTGGATGGTCCCTGAGGCTATACCTCACCCCCATTTTAAACAATTGGAATGCCACTAAAATATTGTGTGGGAATCTGAAAATAGTGGGATATTCAGGGTGTTGCTGTGACATGGTAATTGCCTTATAAACTGCATACCTCGACCATACCTTGGCTTTCCGTTGAAACTGCTCTCTGTAACCCTAATGTGACAGGTAAGCAGTCTAAACCAATGCCATTTTGGCTCCTGAGCCATTTTAAGAAAAACTAAGACTTGTAATAAGTAACTAAGGTCTGTAATTTCCACCCTACTCAGCCAATGTGTAAACTAACGCTTATCTTGACTTCTGTGAACCACTTAGGTAACAATCGGAATGTCCAAAGTCCCCTGGCCCTCGGAATGTCCGAAGCCCCTCCCCCTCACCCCTGCCCAGGAGGTGGTTTACTGGCATAAAAGGTCTTGACACCCTCCTTTCGGGGCCACGGGTTAGAGAGACTCGAGTCCTTCGTGGCCGCCAGCAATAAAGACCCTGTAATTTGGCCTAGTCTTTCTCTCAGTGGTGATTTCGCTCTTGCTCGGTTACAACATTGCCACTCTTCTCTGCACACTCTGCCTGGACAATCACATCCCCTCTCACCACCTCAACTACTCTTCTTCTGCCCTAACACAGCTAAAGGGGCCATCAGGAGGAGCAGCTTTGTAGATCGATAGCTTTAAATTGACAACTGGGGGAGAGGGAGAGAAAAAGATCTCCTGAGGAGCATTGACATTAATATCAGACCCTGAGAGGTTGCTGTGATAATTCTGAAAGATTCTCTGAAGGTGTTCTGATAGATATCCCACCGTGACCAATGTTGAGAATTACAGATCTCTATAAATAGAGGATTTCCAAATCTAAATCTCTAACCCAGATTATTCTCCTGAGTTCCAAAACCCATACATTCAGCTCTCTATGCATATCTCCATTTGTGTGTCCCACAGGTCATCACTCTCAAAATGAACTAATCCCTATACTCACCAAATGTTCCCTTATCCTCCTCCTAGGTTTCTTTTATCCCTACCTCCTACCCAGTCACCCAAGCCTGAAGTCTGGAAGTCACCCTTAACTCCCACTTCTCCCTCACTAATCCAGCCCCATCCCATATCTCCATAATTAGAAAGTGTTTGGCATTTCAACCATCTACCACATATCCCATTTGAAGGATAGTTCAAAAAAGAAAATCTATTCATGTCACTCCCTTGCTTATACCTCCTCAGGGACTCCTCAGTGCCCGAATATCTTCATGTAACTTACAGCACCTTATAATACCTAGCCCTTGTGTAGCTTTTCAGCCTCAACTCTCTCCTTTCTGCTGTGTGAATGTTCTCTTCTCCACATCCTTAAATCATTTAAATGGCATTTTGACTTCACCTCAACCTTTTGCATATGCCATTTCTTCTACTGGATATATTCTCTCACACTTTCCCTATTACCTGATTGCTCCTTGTACTTCAAACCTCAGCCCAGATGTCTCTTTCTCAGAGAAAACATTCTTTACCCATAGTTTGGTTCATGTCCTTACCCATGGTATCCCCTTTATAGCACTTGTCACGTTGTATTTTATGCCTTTTGCTTATTTTATCCCCTACCCAACTAGTCTGTAAACTCCTTGAAAGCAGAAACCATGTCTTGATCCCCAGGATCCCCTGATCCCCTGTACTTGGAAGAGTGTTAACATGAAGTGAACATATAACAAAGCATTATTTAATAAATGAATGAAACCCAGATGAGGCACATATGGGAGTTACCAAGCTACTTATACAAAATATCTTTGTAAGATGCCAATAGTCACCTTTCAGGTAGGGATCATATAAGTTAAAGTTTTTATATCTGTTATTTTATTTAAACAAGGCACAGTTGATAAACTGGGAAGAAATTAACTGGGAAACTCTTTCCCTACCCTCTGCTAATACAGGAATCCCACTCCCTGCCCAACACCCAAACAGGTTCCCAATGAACACTTACAGATTATTGGTTAAAATTTAAATATAAATCTGCTTTTCAAAATTCCTATTAATGTATTGCAAGAGGTCATTATGCAGTGAATAATAGTATTTATTGTGACCTACTTACATTCATAATGACTTTTAATTGTTTAATCTAAAGAAAAAGAGAAGCTGTCATTCCTAGTGTGAAATTTCTGAAGGAAATTTTGGAGGCAGATTTGAGTGGGTGTCTTCAAAGGACAGATCAAGACTAGAGGAAGATATTGGGTCAATAGAACAACTTTCTGATTGACAAAATCATCATAATGGAATTAACTCTAGAAAGGACACGAACAGAGAATCAGTGAAAGATGATGAAAAAGAATTTCCCAGAAACAAAAACAAATAGATTCGAAAGTATAAAAAAACAGTTTAGAGATGATGAAGGCTACATTGAGAAGCTAATATTAGTCCAATGGAGCTTCAGGAAAGGGGCATGGCAATAATTGTAGAAATGCAACATTGGAACAATCAGAACTGAGGATTTTTCAGTTTTAAAGACAATAGCATTAATTATATAAAAAATGAATTAAATAAAATAATTCTATATCTAGAGACATACAATAGAAAGCCTGTAAAGCATCAAAGAAAAAACTAACATGCTAAAAGCTGCCAGAAGAAAAAAACAGATACTTTATAAAGGAATGATACTAGAGTGACAACAAAAATTCTCAACAACAATAGATGGCAAAAAGACAGTAAAGTAGCAGCTTCAAAGTGCTCAGTGAAAACACCTGACAAGCTTGCATTTTATACCTAGATAAACTAGCATTCCAAATGATAGGGGCAAGTCTTTTTCAGGCATACAAAGACTACGAGTTTCCCAACTCATTAAAAGAACAACTTGAGACTTGCAGTTTTATCTCTGACATGTAAAAGTGGAACTCCCACCCTTACAACAATAAAGACGCTGAAAAAACTGAAAACTATTGACTTTTCTTAGAATAACTAGAAAATTAAGGGCACAGAAAAAATCACCACTCCAAAATCTGGAGAGATAAGTGAATACTAAAAATCATAGCCAAGATCAGCTTACCTGGAACAGAAGCTATTAGAGCCATAAGCTGGTATCTACTCTTAAATGGTAACTTTTATGAATTGCTAGAAGTATAGACTAGCATGAGAGTGAGAAACTCCTCTCAGAGCTGCAGTTTTGGAGGCCTCAAACTTTCTCAATTTTATCTCCATGAACCTCATCAAGTTGTTATGGTGAAGAGTCAATTTTTTTTAATCCCACATTTTTGGAAGGGGCAAAGGAAAAGTAAAAATTTTGAAATATACCCAGACTATTCTCCTTAACAAAGGCCCAGTTATGAATGGAAAACGCTTTAGCAAAGCTGTATCTGATGTGGGGAAAGGGAAATTATCTAATTCCAACCCCCTTTAGAATTCCTTTCTCATCTAAGGAGAAAAAAACTAAGGAACACTTGTGATGGTCACAGTTCAGGGACACAGGCCCACGGAAAGAGTGACAATTAGTTATGAAATTATAGGACCCTATAACTTTCACCCCATACCTCACCACCATATCAACAGGATTCCAGTGTAATAACAGTAGATTATATATATATAACAGTTGTGATGCTCAGTTTCTATTTAAGAAGGGGCTTTTAGGGAAGTCTAAAAACAACAGGTGAAATAAAGAACAAGTACATTCAAGAAAATGGAACATGTACAGCCACAGCAAACATTAAACACAGCCCAACTCCCAGCCAGGTTAACACAAAATCTCACACTAAAAGCCTATTTGCCCCAGTTTCTATTACCTGACACATCATGTCATGCTTTCAACAAGAAATTATAAGGCATAATAAAAATCAAGAAAAAAATATTATTTAAAGAGATAGCAATTATCGGAACTCAGACATAGCAAAATTTTGGAATTATCAGACTAAAATGAAAAAAGTAAACAACATGAAAGAACAGATGGGTAATATAAGCAATGAGATAAAAATGCTAAGAAAGTATCAAAAGAAAACACTATAAATAAAAAAAGCCACATTGTAACAGAAGTGAGGAATGTCTTTCACGGACTCATCTTAACCTCAAGGAAAGAATCACAAATTGAAAATATGTCAATGAACAATTCCCAACTGAAATCCAAAAAGAACAAAAGAATAAGAAAGGGAACAGAATATTAAAGAACCATGTGACAACACAAAAGTTGCAACATACAGGTAATTGGAATACCAGAAGAAGAAAGAGGGAAGAGAAGAACTATTCCATTAGGCCAGAAATTTTCAAAATTAATAACAACTAAACAAGATCCAGGAAGCTCAGAGAATACCAAGCAGGAAGAATCCCAAAACAACTATCCCTAGATATGGCACATTCAAACTGCAGAAAGACAAAAACAAAAATCCTGAAAATAGCAGAGGAAAAGGAAGACTTTACCTATAGAGGAACAAGGATAAGAATTACATTGGACTTCTCATCAGAAACTATGCAAACTGAAAGACAACAGAGGAAAATATCTAAACAGTTGGAAGTAAAAGAATCTGGAACTCTATATGCAACAAAATTATCCTTCAAAAATGAAGAAATAAAGACTTTCTCAAACAAATAAAACCTGAGAGAATTCATCACCAGTATACCTGCACTGCAAGAAATGTTTAAAGAAATTCTTCAGGAAGAGAAAAAATAATGTAAGTCAGAAATTTAAATCTACATAGGGATAGAAAGAGCACTAAAGAAGGAATAAATTGAGGTAAAATATTTTATTTTCCTTATTGTGAATTGCTCTAATAGATAACTATTTATTTAAAGTGATAAGAGTAGCTATGTATTAGATGATAATAGTATATGAATAAGTGAAAGGAATGTCAGCCATGTATTAAGGAACAAGAGAGGGAAGTTGGGAATACTCTGTGATATCATTTGGCTCTGTGTCTCCACCTAAATCTCTTCTCAAATTGTAATCCACCACGTATTGAGGGAGGGATGTGGTGGGAGGTGACTGAATCATGGGGGCAGTTTCCCCCATGCTGTTCCTGCAATAGTGAGGGAGTTCTCAGGAGATCTGATGGTTTAAAAGTGGCAGTTTCCCCTTCATGCTCTCTCTCTTGCTTCCCCTTCACTTTCCTCCATGACTGTAAGTTTCCTGAGCCCCACCCCTCCAGCCATGAGAAACTGTGAGTCAATGAAAACTTTTTTGTTTACAGATTACCCACTCTCATGCAGTTCTTTATAGCAGTGTGAAAATGGACTAACCCACTCTGCTATAAAGTATCTTCCCTACCTGTGAAGACTTCTCATCAGAAAGAAGTATAGTATATTTCTCACCAGAATTAAGCATAGTAAAATTAGACTGGTTGTAAATGCATATTGCAAACTCTAGGGAAACCACAAACTTTTCTTTTTTGAGACAGAGTTTAGCTTGTTGCCCAGGCTGGAATGCAATGGCACAATCTCAGCTCACTGCAGCCTCCGCCTCCCAGGTTCAAGCGATTTGCCTGCCTCAGCCTCCCGAGTAGCTGGGATTACAGGTGCCCACCACCACACCTGGCTAATTTTTGTATTCTTAGTAGAGATAGCATTTGACCATGTTGGCCAGGATGGTCTTGAACTCCTGACCCCAGGTGATCCACCCACATTGGCCTCTCAAAGTGCTAGGATTACAGGCATGAGCCACTGCACCTGGCCGTCACAAACATTTTTAAAAAGAAGTATAATGAATATTCTAGGAGACGAAAGAAAATGGAATCATATAAAATGCTCGATTAAAATAAGAGAAGACATAACGGCCCTTAACATGTATGCACCAAGCAACAGTTTATTAAAATACGTGAGACAAAAACTAAGAGAACTGCCAAACATTCCTCTTTCAGTACTTTAGAGATCAAGTAGGCAGAAAATCAGTGAGAACAGATTTGAACTCAACAGCACCATCAATCAACTAGATTAATCAACTAGATATAATTGATGTCTATCAACTGTTTTGTTCCATGACAGCAGAACACACATTCTTCTCCTGCTCACATGACTCATTCACCAAGGTGGAACACATCCTGAGTCATAAAAGACACCTTAACAAATTCAAAAGGATAGAAATTATACAACGTCTGCTCTCAGGCCATAATATAATTAAACTAGAAATCAATAACAGTAAAATAGCCTCAAATACTTATAGATTAAACAAGACACATTAAATAACACGAGTCAAAGAAAAAAATCTTCAGAGAAATTTTAAACTATTTCAAACTAGATGAAAACAGAAATACAACTTATCAAAATTTATGGAATGCAGTGAAAACTGTGATTAGATGGAAATTTATAGCATTATATGCAAATGTTAGAAAAGAAGGAGGATTTAAAAATCAATAATCTAAGCTTCCACCTTAGGAAATTAGAAAAAAAAATCAATTTAATCCTAAAGTAAGCATAAGAAAATAAGTAATTAGAACAAAAATCAGTGAAATTGAAAGCAGAAAAATAGAGAAATCAACAAAACCAAAGGCTGTCTTGGAAAAGATCAATAAAATTGATAAAGTTCTAGCTGGGCTAACAAAAAAAGAGAAAGAACACAAATTACTGATATTAGAAATAAAGAAAGAGTGACCACTATTGATCCTATAGACATCAAAAAGATAATAAATACTATGAATGACTACATGACCACAAATTTGATGACTTAGATGAAATGAACAAATTATTTGAGCAACATGAGCAACCAAAGTTCACAGAGGAGAACTAGTTAATCTGAATAGATTATTAAATAAATCTATTAAAGAAATTAAATCAATAATCAATATCCTTTCAAAAAAGAAAGCACCAGTTTTAGATGATTTCACTGTTGAATTCTACCAAAATTTAAGAGAGAATTTGTATCAATTCTTTACAATCTCTTCCAGAAAATAGAAGCCAAGGGAACCTCTCTTAACTAATTCTATGAGACCAGCATTACCCTAATATCAAAATTGGGTAAAGACATTATAAGAAAGAAAATCTATATACCAATATCTCTTATGAACATAGATGCAAAAATCTTCAACAAAATATTAGCAAGTTAAATCCAACAATGTGTAAAAAAATGTATACACCATAATAAAGTAGGATTTATTCAAGGTATATATGAGGCTGGTCCAACATTAAAAAGTCAATTGCTGTTATCCATCCCATCAACAAAATAAAGAATAAAAATCACATGATTATATTAATTGATGCAGAGAAAGCATTTGACAACCCTAACATCAATTGATGAGTTTTTTTTAAACTTAGATAATTAGGAATAGAGAAATTCCTCAATTTGATTTTTTTTTAACTACAAAAAAATAAAGCTACAACTAACATAATAGCAAAGAAATAAAGAAAGAAAAGAAAATAGATGTTCTCCCCTAAGATTGCAAAAAAGGCAAGGCTGTCCCCTTTCACTTCTATTTAACATTGAATGGAAGTTCTAGCTAATGATAAGAAAAGGAAATAAAATGTATATAAATTAGGAAGAAAGAAATAAAGCTACCCTTTTTGCAGATAATATGATTGTCTAATGTAAAAATTCCCAAAGAATCAGAAAAAAAAAAAAAAGAAAAAAAAAACCCCTAGAATTGGCAAATGATTATGGCAACATTGCAGGATATAACAATAATATACAAAATCATTAGCATGTGTATTTATATAAAGAGAATAATTGAATTTTCAAATTTAAAGCACAGTATAATTTTCAATATCAAAAAATTAAATAATTAGATATAAACCTAACAAAACACGTACAGGATCTACATAAGGAAAACTACAAAATTTTGATGAAAGAAATTGAAGATCTAAATAAATGGAGAGATATTTCAGATTCATAAATAGCAAGATTCAGAATTGCTAAGATGTCAATTCTTCCCAAATTGATCAATCTCAGTCTCAATCAAGATCTCAGAAAGGTATTTTGTGGATATCAGCAAACTGATTCTAAAGTGTATGTGGAAAGGCAAAAGACTCAGAAAAGTCAACACATGAAGAAGAACAAAGTTGGGGGACTGACACTATTCAATCCCGAGACTTGAGATAAGTTTAAATTAAGACAATCAAAGGATAGTCTTTTCAAAAATGGTGGTGGAGCACCATTTTTTCCAAATTAAAAAAAAAAAAAAATCTAGATTTGAATCTTAAACCTTTCAGAAAAATTAACTCAAAATGGAGCATAAACTAAATATAAACTGCAATCCTATAAAATGTTAAAAAAAAATGTAAGACAAAATTTAAGCAATATTGTGTTTGGCAATGACATTTTAGAAACCACACCAAAAGCACAATCTATGTGATAGTGGAAAAACACACACAAACTGTGTTTATCCTCTTCTCCCACTTACCACAGAGGACTACTATGACCAAATGTGTGGAAGATATTCCTCACACACCAAGCAACCAATCAGTTCTGCAGCAGACACCATCTGGATGTCCTCCAATTCACTTCTGACTCTATCTACCTGGAGATAGTGGCCAAATCCCACAAGTTGAGGGCTCAGTCCAAGACTGCCCCTCCTTCAGGTACCAGTCACAAGTCCAGGCCTCCAGAACTTCTGACTGACCAGCTTTAAGTTGGGATTCCCACAACCCCCTCTTTGAGTTCGATTAATTTGCTAGAGTGGCTCACAGAACTTAGGGAAACATATTTACCAGTTTATTTTAAAGGAAATTACAAAGGATAGAGATGAAGAGATGCATAGTGCAAGACATGGAGGAAGGGGCATGGAGCTTCCATGTACCCCCTGGGTGTGCCACTCTCCAAGAACCCCCATGTATAGACCTATGTGGAAGCTCTCCAAATCCATTCCTTTTGGGTTTTTATGGAAGCTTCATTACATAGGCATAATTGATTAAATAATTGGCCACTAGTGATCAACTTAATCTTGAGCCCCTGTTCCCTCTGAGGAGGTTGGGGGTGAAGCTAAAAGTTTCAACCCTCTAATATGCCTTGGTCTTTCTGGTGACCAGCCCCCATTCTAAAGCTATGTAGAGGTGGCCAACCATCAGTTCATCATTAGCATACAAAAAAAATAATAACTTTAGAGAATCTAAGCATTTTAGGATTTGTATATTTAGGGAAAGGAGATAAAGACCAAATGTATAATTTCACATTATCACACCATGAAGGAAAAAAGTTGACACAGTAAACCTTATTAAAGTTAAAATTTTTCCTCTGTGAAAGATACAGTTAAGAGAATTCAAAGACAAGCCACAGACTGGGAGAAAATATTTGCAAAACACATAGTAGCTGTACATCCAAAATATACATTAAAAAACTCTTAAAACTTAACAATAAGAAAACAAACAACCTAATTAAAAATTGGCAAAGATGTGAACAGACACCTCACCAAAGAAGATATGCAAATGAAAAATAAGCATACAAAAATATGTTCAACCTCATTTGTCATCACAGAATTGCAAATTAAAACAATAATAGGATACCACCACACACTTATTACAGTGGCCAAATTTTTTTTTAAGTGACAATACCAAATGTCGGTGAGGATGTGGAACAACAGGAACTATATCATTCATTGATGGTGGGAATGCAAAATGGTTTGTCCACTTTGAAAGACAGTTTGGCAGCGTCTTACAAAGCTAAACATAGCCTTACGATCCAGAAATCACACCATACAATCCAGAAACCACACTCCTAGGTATTTACTCAATTGATTTGAAATTTTATGTTTCCACAAAAACCTGCATGGGAATTTTTATGGAAGTTTTTTTCACAATCTCCAAAAACTGGATGCAACCAAGATTTCCTTTGATATGTGAATGGAAAAACAAACTATGGTACATCCACATAGTGGAGTACTATTTAGCAATAAAAAATATATGAGCTATCAAGCCACAAAAAGATTTGGAGAAAACTTAAATGCCCATTGTTAAATGAAAAAAGACACTATGAAAACAGTATATTGTGTATGATTCAAATTATATGACATTCTAGAAAAAGCAAAACCATAGACAAAGAAAAAATCCATGTGTGCCTAGGGTTTTGTGGTAGAAGGGAGCAATAAATAGGTGAAGCATGGGGAACTTGTTAGAGCAGAGAAACCACACTGTATGATACTGTAATGGTAGACACATTACAATAGGCATTTCTCAAACCCATAGAACTTGACATCAGAAAGAAAACTTAATGGACACAAATTTTAAAAAGTCAATGAGGAGGGAGGGAATCCCAGAAAGGAATGCAGACTATGATAAGAGAATTTACCAGTATTGTAAAAAACGACCTCACTGAAGAGGGTGAGAGATCAAGGTGTTTATCTAAGTAACTTTGGAAATTGGTAGTCTATGAGACTAAAGGCAAAAGGACCTGCATTTGAGCACTCTTCTCTATTGAATAAAGTTACTGTTTCTCACAAGGTATGGTTTAAGGATTCTAGTACCTCTATACACATATATTGGAACTGGACAACTAAGTAAATGGATGGTGGATATTGGGGACCAGGTTTCTCACCTTTGAGGTGGGAGTTTATAGATAAAAGGGGGAGACCAGAATAACCCAGGGATTAGAGCTGGAGATATTACTATGAACTCATGGTTAGCTTAATACAGACACAAATGCTTAGAGAATTTTTTTTGTTAAGTGGTTTAATGTTTAAATATCAACTTTTAGATTCAGAGATACATGTGTAGTTTCATTGCATGGATATGTTGTATGATGCTGAGCCTTGGGGTATGATTGATCCTGTCACTCAGATAGTGAGCACAGTACTCAATACGTAGTTTTTAACCATCCCCACCCCCTATGCTAGTAGTCCCTGATATCTACTATTCCCATCTTTATGTCCAAGTATACCCAATGTTTAGCTCCCACTTATAAACAAGAACACGTGGTATTTGGTTTTCTGTTTCTGAATTAATTTGCTTAGGACAATGGCCTCCAGCTCCATCCATGCTGCTGCAAGGGCACGATTTTATTCTTTTTTTATGGCAGCCTAGTATTCCATGATATGTATGGACCACATTTTCTTTATCCAGTCCACCACTTATGGGCACCTAGGTTGAGTCTATGTCTTTGCTGTTGTGAATACTGCTGCAATAAACATACAGCTGCTTGTGTCTTTTTGGTAGAATAATTTATTTTTCTTTGGGTGTATACCCAGTAATGGGATTGCTGGGTTGAATGGTAGTCATATTTTTAGTTTTTTGAGAAATCTCCAAACTGCTTTCCACAGTTACTCAACTAATTTACATTCTCACCAGCTGTGTATAAGCTTTCCCTTTTCTCTGCAGCCTCATCAACATGTTATTTTTTGACATTTTACTAATAGCCATTCTGACTATGTGAGATGGTACCTCATTGTGGTTTTAACTTGCATTTCTCTGATGATTAGTGATGTTGAATGTTTTTTCATATATTTGTTGGCCACGTGTATGTCTTTTGAGAAGTATCTGTCCATGTCCTTTGACCACTTTTTAAGGGGGTCACTTATTTTTTGCTTGTTGAATTAAGTTCCTTATAGATGCTGGATATTAGATCTTTGTTGGATGCATAGTTTGAAAATATTTTCTCCCATTCTGTAGGTTGACTTTTTACTCTGTTGATATTTTCTTTTGTTGCGCAGAAGCTCTTTAGTTTGATTAGGTCCCACTTGTCAATTCTTCTTTTTGTTGCAATTGCTTTTGAGGACTTAGTCATAAATTCTTTGCCAAGGCCAATGTCCAGAAGGGTGTTTCCTAGATTTTTTCTTCTAGGATTTTTAAAGTTTTAAGTCTAACATTTAAGACTTAATCCAATCAACTTTCGACTTAATTTTTTGTATATGGTAAAAGGTTGGGGTTCAGTTTCATTCTTCCGCATATGGCTAGCCAGTTATCCCAGCACCATTTATTGAATAGGGAATCCTTTCCCCATTGTTTATTTTTGTCAACTTTGTTGAAGATCAGAGAATGTAAATTAGTTCAGTAACTGTGGAAAGCAGATATGTGGCTTTATTTCTGGGTTCTCTATTCTGTTCCATTGGTGTATGTGTCTGTTTTTATACTAGTACCATGCTGTTTTGTTTACTGTGGCCTTGCAGTACAGTTCGAAGTCAGGTAATGTGATGCCTCCAGCTTTGTTCTTTTTGCTTAGGATTGCTTTGACTATTTGGGCTCCTTTTTGCTACCATGTGAATTTTGGAAGATTTTTCTAATTAATTACAGAAAATTTTTAGATATGTTATAATTAATTTTATGTGTCTCAACTTGATTTGGTCATGGGATGCCCAGACATTTGGTTAAACATTACCTCTGGGTGTGTCTGTGAGAGTGTTTCTAGATGAGATTAATTTTGAATCAGTAGACAGAGTAAAGCAGATTGTTCTCTGCATTGTGTGTGGGCCTCATTCAATCTGTTGAAGGCCTGAATAGAAGAAAAGCCTGAATAAGAAAAAATTCTTGTTTTGGCCATTACACCCATTTTTTGCAAAGCTTGTAACTGTTTCAAAGTGCTGAGTTAATTAGGATCATCCCTTTGGTTAATAAATAAATGTGTTTGTGCTTAAAAAAAAAACCTTTGTGACTGACTCTCTCCAGATTGGGACATTGGCCTGCTCCTTCCTTTGGACTCAGACTTAGACTGGAATTTACAACATCAGGTCTTCTGAGTTTCCAGCTTGCCAACTTCAGATCTTGGACTTCTCAGCTTCTATAATCATGTGAGCAATTCCTTATAATATATTTACTACTGATTCTGTTTCTTTGAAGAACCCAGACTAATATATTGTGCTTTTTGGGTTTTTGGGGGTTTTTTGTTTTTTGAGACAGGGTCTTACTCTCTTGCACATGCTGGAGTGTAGTGGCACTATCTTGGCTCACTGCAACCTCCACCTCCTAGGCTCAAGCAATCCTGCCGCAGCCTCCCAAGTAACTGGGACTACAGGCATGTACCACCACACCCAGCTAATTTTTGTGTTTTTTGTAGAGACAGGGTTTTGCCATTTTGTCCAGGCTGGTCTGGAACTCCTAAGCCCAAGCGATCCACCTGCCTTGGCCTCTCAAAGTGCTAGGATTATAGGCATGAGCCACTGCACCTGGCCAGTAATATATTTGTATATATACATGGGTTAACATAAAAGTGTTTGTGCTATCAACTGAAAGGGCATAAAAGAATTGACAACTCAGTAGCCACAAGCACACTCAATGCCTAGATCTTGGTTTCTAATATCGTCCTCCAATAAAGGAAACAGGAATCTTTGAGAAACAGTTGATTCTAGGACTGGGACAGGAAATAGACATGGTGATCCTGGAACTTCTCATAGTGCCATAAAGTAAGGAAGTGTTCAGCAACAACCTGTGAGGAAGGTGTGTCAGAGGAGGACAAGAGCCAATGGAAAGAGCTCCCAATGGCCAAAGCTGGAACAATTTGAACAACAAAACAAATCAGGGATGCCAGATTCTAATCCAAAATAAACATTTCTGAGTCCCTGCTTACATAAATAAACAACTGAAGAAATTAGAGATACTCCACCCTCAAGGAAGAGGAGCACAACTTCCCACTCTTTAAGTGTGGGCTGCACATAGCAACTTCCAAACAATACACGACGGAAGGGGCAGGGAGGATAACTTTACAGTGGAGAAACCTGACAAACACCACCTCAGCCAGGTGATCAAAGCCAATATCAACAGTCATAAATCCTGTTGATAGTATGTTATGCACCCTTGACGTGATGCAATGAAAATGGCACTTTGTCTCTGTAGTCTGTCTCCCAATAACCCATAACTCCAGTCTTATCATGAGAAAAACAGCAGACAAATTCCCATTGTGAGGCATCCTATGAAATACTTGACCGTTACTCCTCAAAACTCCTTACTAAATGTAATGTGGTATTCTGGATGAAGTCTTGGAAAAGAAAAACATTAGATAAAAACTAAGGCAATCTGGATAAAGTATGACTTTAGTTAATAATTATGTATCAATAGTGGTTCCTTAATTATAACAAGAATTTCACACTAATGTGAGATGTTAATAATAGGGGAAAATGTAGAGGATATTTTGGAAATCTCTACTATGTTCTCAACTTTTTCCGTAAATCTAAAAAGATAATGTCTATTTAAAAAACAAAAACAAAAAAAGAACTTAAAGGATGTACTTAAGCAAGGAGAAATCTAAATTTAGAGGGAAGCTAATGAGTTAGAAAATAAAAAGTCAGTAAATTTAATTAAATGTTAACTGAAAGAGATAATTTTTTATTAGTAATAGGCAAAACTATGACTAGAAATAATAATAACTAGATAAGAATGATGTTCAATTAGTGATTAAAGTAAGTTAAGATCTGTGTAATGTTTGGGAAGAGGATAGAAATATTAAGTGATTCAAATTCGTTAGAAAAAAACATGTACTTAAGTATGTGTATACAATTAAGTATATAAAAATTCTAGGATAACCACAATAAAATGAAAAACACCATCTATTTTCCAAACTGTTACAGAGGGGGAAGGGGTATGCAGAGGAAGAATGTATGTAGAAAACATTTTCAGTTCAACAGAATGTAAGAAAAGGAGAAAAAAAAAAAAAAACAAACAGAAAACAAAGCATAGAAGAAGTTGCTTAAAAAAATAATGTAAATATGTCAATCATTACAATAAATGTTATACGAGATGCATCTTGCACATACCCTCAAATTCTCTTGGACTCGCCTGTCTCCCAGACACTCAGCCTCTTGCTTTTCTACAGCTACTGGCAAGTGACAGTCAACTCTTTGGGTCTGTGGCTGGAGGCTGCTGCCCATTGCCTCTGTCCTCTCCCACTCTGTTGGCACTTTATGTCACAATGCATGAACCAGGAAACTCAGCCTGAAGTTCAGAAGAGTTAAATCCCCAAGGGCCAAACTGCCTAATTAGAGATAGGAGATAGAACAGAGCCAGCAGATAAATGCCTGCTTCTTACTTCCCTTCAATGGACTTTTCCAAGGCATGTATATGTCTATACAACATATGTGGAGATGTGTCAAGAGGCCAAGTGAGTCTATCTGTCAAGCACTGGCATTGTCTTGTAGTGTGCTGTGAAGTTCTTACACATGCTTTCCATTCTCCTTTGCCTCAGTTACTTTCTCTCTCTCTTAATGACCTAACATTGCTTCAGGCTCTGTTGCCAAGACAAATGTAAAATAAACAAATAAATTTAAAAGTCCAACTACTAAAATAGATTGGATGATTAGATTTAAATCCAGTTAAACACTTACAAGAGACACATCTGAAATAAAATTAATTAGAAATGTTGAAATGGGCCGGGCACAGTGGCTCTCATACCTGTAATCCCAACACTTTGGGAGGATGAGGCAGGCGGATCACCTGAGGTCTGGAGTTTGAGACCGGCCTGACCAACATGTAGAAACCCCATCTCTACTAAAAATACAAAATTAGCCGGGCGGGGTGGTACACGCCTATAGTCCCAGCTACTCAGGAGGCTGAGGCAGGAAAATTGCTTGAACCCAGGAGGCAGAGGTTGCGGTGAGCTGAGATCATGCCATTGCACTCCAGCCTGGGCAAGAAGAGCGAAACTCTGTCTCAAAAAAAAAAAAAAAAAGTTGAAATGAAGACACAGAAAATATACGCCATGAAATTATGAAAACAACAACAAAACTGGCGTAGTAATATTAATATCAGACAAACTAAAATTTAAGGTATAATAGTATGTAACAATGTATTACATACATATTTAATATATATACATTATGTGATATATACACTTATATAAAGAAAAAATCCACCAAAAAATTTAATAATAGTGAATTTATATGCACCTAAAAAAATGACCAGAAAACATACAATACATACACAGACAGGATTAGAAAAAAAAATGACTAATATGAAAACATAATGGGAGATTTTTAGCAAACTTCTATTAGAAGCCATGTACCAAGTGGCTGGGTGCGGTGGTTTACGTCTGTAGTAGTAGCACTTTAGGAGGCTGAGGCAGGCAGATCACTTGAGGTCAGCAGTTTCAGACCAGCCATGCCAATATGGTGAAACCTCGTCTCTACTAAAAATACAAAAATTAGCCAGGCATGGTAGCACACGCCAGTAATCCCAGCTACTTGGGAGGCAAAGGCAGGAGAATCACTTGAACCTGGGAGGCAAAGCTTGCCATGAGCTGAGATTGTGTCACTGCACTCTAGCCTGGGCAGCAGAGTGAAACTCCATCTCAAAAACAAAAACATATACCAAGTACACAAAATGTTAAGGAATATAAGATTTGAACAACTAAATCAATATATTTTCTAATAAGTGCATATAGAGTTTTCAACCAATAAACAGAGAGAATGCATTCTCTTCCAGTTCATATGAATTATTTATAAAAATTGACCACATATAAATACTACGACACACAGGAAATCTCAACAAAGAAGTAATATCATTTTCTCTTGTGGCAATAAATCTAAATTAGAAAGCAACCATAAGTGTTAAATTCAAACAAAACAGACATACGTTGAAATTTTTAAAAAGCTTTTCTAAATAACTTATTGTGGAAGAGGACATCACAACAAAAATTATAAGTATTTTGCATGAACCATAATTGAAGTTTGCATATTAAAACTATGTAACTGCAAGAGAATTTGTAACTGTAAATGCACCAATTAAAATAAAGTTAGAAAATAAATGTATTTAACTGAAGAACCAATAAAAAGATTGTATTAAACAAAAACAAGACAGTAAATGTTAAAAATAAGGGTAGACATTAATAAAATAAAAAACAAGAAAATAATGGAATCAACTAAGGCAAAAGCTATTTCTCTTGAAAAATAAAGATGAATAAAACAGTCTTCCAACAAGACTAAAGAAGGGAACAAAGAAAAAAGGCATAAATACATAAAATTAGATATAAAGAAGGGGATATAACTAAAATAGAGACTTTAATAATCAGAATATGAGCAGCTTTATGTTTTAAAATTTGAAAACATAAAGAATTTTACATTTCTAGAAAATAAAATTTACCAAAATTGGCTCAAAAAGAAATAAGAAACCTGAATAAATTAAGCCATTAAAGAAATAACATAGCAAATAAAAGTAAAACCATCTCAATGAAAAGATCCACTCTTAAAAGGATACTTAGTCTGTGACAGAGGTTATGTCACAGATCAATAAGGAAAGAATGACTTCTTCAATAAATGGCACTGAGACAATTGATCATACTTATTGAAAAAAAAATTAAACTAGTTGTTTACATTTTTCATCATATATGAAAATTAATTCTGGGTAGATTAAAAATCGAAATAGAAAACACAAAACTTTAAGACATTTAGAAAACATGAAAACATCTTCAGGGTAGAGAATTTCTCAAACAAGACACTATGAGAAAAGAAAAATATTGATAAATTTAACTTTTATTTTAAAACTGTATTCAGCAATAGCTATCATATGCAAAGTAAAAGACAAGCCACAACAGTCACTTTGGAAAACAAGCTGGCATTCTCTAATAAAGCTGAAGATATGCATACCTTCTGATTAAGAAACTACTCTCCTAGATACAGTCCCTGGAGAAACTCATGCATGTGTGTGCCCAGAGACATGTACAAGAATGTTTACAGTGATATTGTTTGGAATATTCAAAAACTGGAGGGATGAAACAAATCTACAGTAGAATTTTTGCGGAATGTTCATTTGATAAAATGCCATCAGCAGTGAAAATGAGAAACTACAGCCATATATCACAAGGATTAATCTCACAAACGTGTTGAATTGAAGAAGCAAGACACAGAAGAAAAAGTGCAAAATAATTTCGCCTATATAAAGTTCCAATGCAGGAAAAACTAACCTATAGTGTTTTGAGATAACTACATTGGTGGCTAAACTATATAGAAAAACAAGAGTATGATCAATAAAAATCAGGATAATGGTTACATCCAGGAGAAAGGAAGAAAGTATGATTAAGAAGGGACATATGAAGAGCTTCTTCTACCTCTTAAATTGAGTGGTAATTTCCCTGAGTGTTCACTTTGTAATTATACTAAACATTTATGTCTTAAGCACCTTTCTGAAGGTATGTTTCATTTTACAACTTTAAAAGATTGGAAGAAAAAGATGAGTCGCAGACTAGAATATCTTTGTAATGCGTATGACCAACAAATAATTAATATTCAGAATAGGTATTTTTAGCATATCCATCATATCAAATATGTATCATTTCCTTGTGGTGAGAACATTTAAAATTCTCTCTTTTCACTATTTTGAAACAGACTGTACATCATTAACGGTAGTCACCATGTTGCACAATAGAACAACAGAACTTATGCCTCCTAACTGAAACCTTGCACCCATTGACCAACATCGTCTCTTTCTCCGTCCATCTCATTGCCCCCAGCCTCTGGCAACAACCATTCTACTCTTTGCTTCTGAGTTCAACTTTATTTTAGATTACACAAATAAATGAGATCATACGATATTTATGTCTCTGTGCCTGGTTTATTTCACTTAGCATAGCGTCCTCTAGGTTCATCCATGTTGTCACACATAACAGAATTTCCTTTTTGAAGGCTGAATATTAATAGTATTACATTGTGTATATACACCATATTTTAAAAATCCACTTATCCATTGATGGACAATTAGGTTGTGTGCATATCTTGGCTATTGCGAATAATACTGGAATGATTGTGAGAGTACAGACATCTCGTCAATATACTGATTTCAATTCCCTTGGATGTACACCCAGTAGTGGGATTGCTAGATCATATTATAAGTCTATTTTTCATTTTCTGAGGAACCTCCATCCCATTTTCCAAAATGGCTCTACTACTTTACCATACCACCAATAGGGTTCCCTTTTCTCCACGTCCTTACCAACACTTACCTTTGATAATGGCCAGTCCAACAGGTATGAGGTGACATCTTATTGTTATTTTAACGTGCATTTCTCTGATAATTAGCAACGTCGAGCATTTTCATATATCTGCTGGCCATTGTGTATCTTCTTTCGTGCAATGTCTACTTATGTCCTTTGCCCATTTTTAATAGGGTTACCTGTTTTCTTGTTGAGTATTTTGAGTTCTTGTATATTTTGGATATAGCTCCTTATCTAATGTATGATTTGCAAATATTTTCTCCCAGGCTGTGGGTTGTCTCCTCATTTTATTAATGATTTCCATTGCTGTGTAGAAGTTTTTTAGTTTGATGGAATCCTATTTGTCTATTTTTTGGTCCTTTTTGCTTTTGTCGCCTGTGTTTCTGGGGTCATATCCAAGAAATCACTGCCCAAACTTAATGTCAGAAAGCTTTTCCTACATGTTTCTTTCTAGAAGTTTTACAGTTTCAGGTCTTATGTTTAAGTTTTTAATACATTTTGAGTGAAAAATACATATATAGTTTTGTTTTGTATTGTTTCAAGACAGTCTTGCTCTGTCGCCCCAGCTGGAATGCAGTGGTGTGATCTCGACTCACTGCAACCTCTGCCTTCTGGGCTCAAATGATTCTCCTGTCTCAGCCTCCTGAATATCTGGGATTACAGGTGCCTGCCACCATGCTCAGTTAATTTTCTATTTTTAGTAGAGACGGGTTTCATCATATTGGCCAGGCTGGTCTTGAACTCTTAACCTCATGATCCACCTGCCTCAGCCTCCCAAAGTGCTGGGATTATAGGCATTAGCCACTGTGCCTAGCAACATATATAGTTTTTAAAGTCTTTATGTTAATAAGAGAAAGAGGGCAAAAGATATGAACAGAATAATGTAGTTTTATGTGTGTGTATATATATGCACACACATAAATATATATACACACATATATACATGTATATATACACACACACGTGTATATATGATTCTCAGTCTCACTAGTAAATTGGAGAAATTTAAATTAAAACAACAATGAAATATCATTTTATGGACATTATGCCAGCAAACGTTAAAAGGCTGACAACACCAGGTATTGTTCAGGATATAGAAAAACAGATCTCTAATTATACTTCTGGGAACGTGCTTTGGGGAGCAATTTAGCCACATTTAACAATATTGAAGAAAAGCACATTCTATGGCCCAATAGGGCAATTTTGCATTTTTCAGAAAGAGTCTTTTACGAGAATATCTATCTGTGCGTTGTTTGTAATAGCTAAAAGTTAGAAACGACTTCAGTGTTCCTAAACAAAAGGAGGAATAAATTGTAGTATAGTAACACAATGCAATGTCATGTAGCAAATGGAATCAACTAGAGCTACAACTATCAAAATGGAAAAGGAAATTATGGAATATGCATAGTAAGATACCATTTATATAAACTTTGAAAATATGCAGAACAACACCACATATTGTTTATGATGCATACATATGTAGCGATAGTATGAAACTATGCATGAGAATGAAAAACACTGAATTGTGGGTGGTGTTTGCCTCAGGAGAGGGAGGAAAAAGAATGAGATCAACTAGGAGCATACACAGCTTCAATTATATCTGAAATATTTTACTTATTTTTAAAAGAACTGAAGCAAGAAGAAAATCTGTCATTTGTTAATTCACCAGATTAACAAATTAAGGTAGAAAACCCATGCAATCATCTCAATAGATTTAGAAAAAGCATTTGATGAAACTCGGCAACACTAATTCATGATTTTTTATTGAAAAAAAAAAACAACCTGAAACTAAGAAGAGAACCTTAACTTGATAAGAATTACCTGCCAAAACCCATAGCAAACATCATGTATGATGGCGAAATGTTGGAAGTATTTCTTTCAAAGTCTAGAACAAACTAGAATATTGCAGTGCAATATGACTAGTGTGCATAGCATTAGGGGAGGAGGGAGGAAGAGGGAAAGAAAAACAAATTTAAGAAACACCGAGACAACTTTTCATGCATGTCAGATTGGCAAAAATTAAAATCACTAATAACACCACAGAGTTTAACAGAGTTTGGAGGATGGAAGCATCAGGAACTTTTACTGTTGGTGAAGCTATAAACAGGCATACCACTTTGAAGAGTAAATTATCAATATCTGTTGAAACAAATGAACTAAGTTTTCCTGCATAGATGTGGTTAAATCTCAAAATGTAACATTAAATGAGAAACATTAGTAACAAAAGGACAAAGTCAGTACAATACAATTAATGTCAGTTTTAAGAACACAAAAAGCAACACTACATATTGTTATGGTTATACATATATGCATGAAACGTGTGAAAACTGGTGTAGAGTGATTTTTAGAAACTTGAAGCAAATTTCCTTTGAGGAGGAAAGAAAACATGGGGGCTTTTAGCTCTGTGATTTTTCTTCCTGAGAAAAAGAAGGGAAGTCTACAACAAATACAGCAAAATATTAACCTTTTATATCCGGATGGTGCAATATGAATTTCTATTGTATTATTTTTACCTTTATTTCTTTATGTTTGAAATACAGAATTCATCAGGCGTAGTGGCTCATGCCACTAAGCCCAGAAGTTTGGGAGGCTGAGGTGGGCAGATCATGAAGTCAGGAGATCGAGACCATCCTGGCCAACATGGTGAAATCCCGTTTCTACTAAAAATACAAAAATTGCCAAACATGGTGGTACACGCCTGTAATCCCAGCTACGCAGGAGGCTGAGGCAGCAGAATTGCTTGAACCAGGGAGACAGAGGTTGCAGTGAGCCGAAAACATGACACTGCACTTCAGTCTGGCAACAGAGCAAGACTCCATTTCAAAAAAAGAAATACAGAAATCCCACCTTATCCAAGGGGGATACATTCCAAGACCCCCAGTGGATACCTGAAACCATATATAATACCAAATCCCAAAAATATTATGCACAATTTTTTTTCCTTCTTCACAATTTCACAGACAGAAGATGCATTCTTACTAGGGATCTTAGCAACCTCAGCATACAATTTTTTTTCTTCCCTTATTAAGTCAAGAACTTTCATCTTTTCACTTAAAGAAGTGGTTTATGGCGTCTCTTTGGCATATTCAAATTGCCCACATCACTACTCTTGTACTTTGGGGCCATGATTAAGCAAAATAAGGATTACCTGAACCCAAGCATTGCCGTACCCAGTCAATCTGATAAACCAAGACAGTGGCTGATTGGCTAACAGGCAGATAGCACATACACATGGATACTCTGCAAAAAGGGATGATTCCCGCCGGGGACAGAAAAAAGCAAGATGACTACTCCAAATGGCATGCAATTTAAACATATGAATTGTTTATTTCTGAGTTTTCCATTTAATAGTTTCAGACTGTGGTTGACCTCGGGGAAGTGAAACCCTAGAAAGTGGAATTGCCAATAAAGGAGGATTCCTGTGTTTTATTAAATGATTAATTTCAAAATGATGACAGCTCATGGTACAGTGGAATCTCAGAATTGGCAGAAAACTCAGAAGTTGTCTAATTAGTTGTGTCATTTCTCAAGAGTCTCCCAGCCTTGGCTCTCATGACCCTCGTGACGGGGAGCTCACTACCTATTAGGCAGCTTCAGTTCTGGTCAGGTTTCCCTGTTAAAACAAACACTCTCATATTGAGCCAAAATCTGTCTCCTTTTATTCCCCCGGCCCAGCTTAAGGGTTTTAGCTTCGCCTTCACAGACCTGCCTGGGAGCCTGGAGCCTGAGACTCTGGCCCTGGTTGCGTCCTCACCTCCTGGATAAAACTTTCCAATCTTTTGCTCTCATTTCTCCATCTATCAATTACATGATTTGAATGGTCACTCAAGGCTCTAACATCCAAGAATTCTGTAAGATTAATGCTATTAATGCTTTCCCAAAACATGGGCACAGCAGGGCCTTCTATAAAAACATCATTTTTTAAAAAGAAAATTAATCTCTTTCAAAGCAAGCATATTTCTTAAAACAAGGCTTAACTTTTTGTCTTCAAACTTGCATGGCAAGACTGCACCATTCGGCAAAACTAGAAATGCACTGCTCTGCACAAACAGAAGAGGCCTGGCCAGGGCATGGAGGGAGCTGCTCAAAAGACTGAGAACCAGCCTCCCCAGGCTAGGGCTCAGCATCCCAGGCCTAGTGTGGCTCAGTGGAGAGGAAATCCCTCAGTGTCCCCTCAGGGAAAGCCTTGTAGCTGGCCTCCTGGGAAACACTGGGGACAAAATCTTCAACCTGCCGCTTCTCCACCTATGGAAGCCCTCCACATCATTCGAGACCCAAGCTTCCCTGCCTCTCCGAGGCTGGCCGACGTCTCCTGCAAGAGAATCAACCCTCTTTCTGCAAGCCGTTCTTTATATTTTTGAGAGAAGTGAAATTTTTTTCCTTAATCAACTCTCATGTCTTGCTTCCTACGTATTAGGCACTTCTAAGCACTTTATATATGCTGATTTATCTAGATGGAAGCTAGTTGAATCTCCATTTTACAGATGAAAAGCTAAGGCACAGAGCAGTTGAGTCACCTATCCAAGCTCACACAGCTAGTTTTTAGCAGAGCTGGGGTTTGAATCTGGACATTCTGGTCCCGGAGTACGTGTTTTTCTTCCTGCTGTGCTAGGCTCCAACTCGTGTTTGAGTTGTTCATGCATGTGTCTTATCTCCCCCCGTAATTCGCCTGTTTTGTAACCTGCTTTTCTCACTTAAAACTTTATCATGTACATCTTTCCATGCCATTAAATATTATTCCACAACATTATTCTTTAATGACTGCCCTAGAAATCCACTATGATATATAACCAGCTCAACTGTCAGACATTTAAGCTGCTTTTGCTTTTTCACTACCATCAACAACGTTTTGGTAAATACACTTGTAATTAAATCTCTGCATACATCTCTGTTTCTTTAGGACCTGTTCCAGAAGGAACTGCTGAATCAAAGCATGTGCGTACTTTTAAGGCTTCTGATACATATTGCCAAATTACCCCTGGAAGGACTTACCAGCAGTGAATGGGAGAACCCGTTCCCCATGGTCCTGATCCGCCCAACCATAATCACACGATAAGGAAGTAAGGGGGATGGGGGAGGTATACTATTGTTTTAATTTGTTTATAAGGAAAGAAAAACTTGCTTATTTCCTTGTGATTATTTGTATTGTTTCTTTTATACATGTCCTTTGCTTATTATCAAATCAGCATGCTCTTTTCCTTTTTGTTTGCAAGAAGAGAAAGAAACACTTAGAAGAAAACAACCCATACTTCGTTCCTCCTCTATGGGCAGAGACAGGAACTAAGAATGTAGCATACGTTTGCAGACTTTTATTAGAAACTTTAGCAAAAATTAACTTTAAGCAAACTCCCTGCCCCTACCAGCTTCCGGGATCTGAGTGGCAAGAATGCCCCAGGCAGTGAACCTACCTGTCCTGCGCAATGCCCTGCCAGGCTATGTAATGGGTGGGTGTCCAGGTGTCCAGACACAGGGGTCAGAACATTACCCAGGCCAAACCCCAGCTCTACCGCTCACAACCATGGGACCTTGAGCAAGTTGTTTGAACCCTCCCTGCCTCCATTTCTCCGTTTGTAAAATGGGAATAATAATGAACAATGCTTTATCTGGCTGCTGTGAGGGTCATATAAGTCATATGTAGAGCATTTAAACCACCTGGCACATATTAAGAACCATGTAACTATGAGCTATTATCAGTATTGTTTTGTTCAAGATTTTCTCTGGATATAGCTACCCTGCCTCCACTCTTTTGTAATTCACACTGGAGGAGGATTTCCTTTGGGCATGTTATATATTTTTTGTCTACAAATAAAAACAACCATTTGAATATTTTAATTCACTCATTTAGCATATTTGAACCCCACTATGTAGGGGGACTTGTGCTGGATATGAAGGTGAAATAGAATTCCTGCCTTCAAAGAATCCTTGAATGACACAAAGAAAACAATATGTACACCAAGGCTGCAGCAGCAGATAGACTAGGAGCAGATGTGGGAGGCCTCTTCCATGCCACTTTAAAACATCTCAATATCCCTGTCCCTCCAGCCACCACGGAGTGACTGGCTCTGTCTGCACAGGCTTTGGTCAGCCTCTCGCAGATGCAACCTGACAGAGCCACATCGGAGGCCATGACACATGCCTCTCACTTTCTGCCTGAGGCTTCTCTGAAGTCCCAGGGAGAATTTCAGACAGAACCCACTGGGAATGCACTTGTGCAATGTGGGAAGGGATGGTAGGTAACACCTGTGGGGTCACCTCTCATTCTCCCAGGCAAACAATCCTAAGGCTTATTTCTTAAGGCTTGGAATGGTGGCCAGCTGGGTACCCTGTCCTTGTATTAGCTATCCTCCTTCGCTGCCTCATCCCCCTAGGTCCTCACACTTACCCCCTGGCACCACTTTCCAAATAAATTAAACACATGCAAGTGCTGTTTCAGGGACATCTATGTTAAAAGAGGTGCTAAGAGAGACACAGCTAAGGGGCTGTGGGAATTCAGGGGAGGACAATCCAGGTAGGCTCCCTGGAAAAGGTGGCATTTGGGTGGAGCCTTGAAGCCTGACCATGCCTTGATAGGAGGAAACATATGAACAAAGTCTTGGATGCAGAAATTCTCAGGGTACAAATGGGGGAGGCAGGGCTTAGAGTCTCTGAGACAGTATGTGAATGAAAGATTTGAGACAAGAGGGAGAAGCAAGAGTCATACCTTGAAGCACTTTGAACGTTAGGTAAAGACTAATATCAGTGGACTTCCCCTGAAGGCAACAGGTGACAATGAGGCCAGTTCTGGGTTATAGCTGTGATGCAGGATGTGGGGAACACCAGTAAAAGTAAGCGTTGGCCAGATATGAACATGGAAGAGAGTAAACCAGCCCCGAGGTTCTTGGGTGGATCTGGTGGGAGGCAACAAAGTCTGAACTGAGTCTGGGTTGGGGAGATGGAAATGGGGCTGTGAAATAGGTTCAACGTTCACTCGTTACCAACGTACTGAATCCAGAGAGATAGAACAACCACACACACGACTTCCAGGTTCCATGAAGCGGGGTTATGACTTACAGATAGGCAGCAAGGGACAACCGAAGCCTAGAATTCCCCAGGAGCTGGTCCCCAGGCTCAGAAAGCTGCCCAGGGTGGATGGAGTTTCGACTGCATGTGCCTCACTTGCACCGCAGCCCACAGGCCCCAGAAAGCAAATCCACCCTGGGTCTTATACCCCAGGGAGATGTGAGTCACTAGAAAAAAAGCACTGAAGAACATCCTGTCTCTAGGGGAAAGTTGGAACACAGCCCGGACTCTTCTGGCCAATCCTTTCTCATCTCAGGACGTTACATTCTCAGCACATTCTACAGTTATTCTTGAGAACCATACGTGAGAAAGAAAGGAGAACTGGGCTGGTTCCAGGACACCCAGAGACTTGTCCTGCTGAAACAAGTGGGAAAGCTAGAGGTGGCATCTACAAGACTTAATGGAACCAGGGTTGAGGGAGAGAGTAACACTCTTTAGTGTGCTTTGTCAAAGGTCATTATTTGCCTATTTTAATTAAGATGCTCTGTATTGAATCATGCCATTTCTATCCATGAGCAAAGAATCTTTATGTTTCCCAGTGGTACAAGGCTCAGTCCATCTAATCTAACAAATTGATGCTTTTAACAATGATGTGAACTGATTCTCAAATTACTCTCTCAGCCAGACCATGGGCTCCTAAGAACTGCTGGGCCCGTGTACTGCGCAGACACGGTATGAGGCTCGTGTGGCCGAGAACTCTTCTGTTCACAATATTTGTTGAAATCAATCAGTCAATTAATGCTAGCTGCTGTAACAAGCATCCCCAAATTATCAGTGGCTTAATGCAATAAGAGGTTACTTCATAGTTACACAAAATCTAAGGCAGATGTTCCCTCTGGTCATCTCTCCTGGGGAGCTCAGCACCAGGCGACGTCTAGGGAATTTCAGGTGTTTTCGTCAGTGCTTTTCTCAGAGTCCTTCACTAGACCCTTTGCATCAGGTTGAAGGATGAAGGGAGAGATGGAGTGTGAAGGATTGAATGCCCCTGCTTAACTGCTTTGGTCCAGAAGAGACACATATCACTTCCACTCACATTCCATTGCAAAAGGGAGTCACATGAATGCAAGCAAGGTTAAGAAGCGCAGTCCCTGGCTGGGCAGCTGCTTCCCTGAGACAGCTCTATGCTATGGAAGAGGAGTGCAAGTCTTTGGTGTTTCGCTGCTGTCTCTGCAGTGAACAGAACGATGAACAGAGCTTACATCCCAGTGGGGACCATCGACAAGAAGCTATGAAAAGGAATGTGTCAGAGAAAGTGCCGTTCGGGTGGGTAAGCCTGGAGGGGGAGTGTGGTCAGGGAAGGCTTCTTGGAAGAAGGTGCATCTGAGACCTAAATGGTACATGGAGTTAATCAGGGAGAGATGGAAGAGAGTGTTCCAACCAGAGGAGACGGAGTGTGCAGAGAAGACCTGGAAGAAACAAAGATGCCGTCTTCTAGAACTGAAAGAAGTCCAGGGAAAACTATGAGGAAGGGGAAGCATGAGATGGAGCTGGAGAGGTTAGGCAGGGGCCAGCCCACTCATTCATGCCTTCTTCCCGTCGATCAGCAGATACTTGCCACATGTCTGGTATATGCCATTATTCTGGGCAATGGGGCTAAAGCAGGGGGTAAAATAAAGTCCTAAGGATCATGGACTTTTTGAGCCAGAGTAAGGAGATTCCCTGAAGGGTATTCTGATTTGAGCATCAGAAAGCCAAAGCATCTAGGGCAGGGATCGGGGGAGCCTGCAGCCCTGCTGTCCGCCAGTGCCTGCATCCCTGCATGTGCAGTGGAGCCACCGGGGCCACAGTCTGGAATTGACCACTGTGTGTGGATTCAATTTCCAGCATTTTGGGCAGCTGCCCTTTGTGGTGGATGGATTGTTTGCTCGGCCATTTGTTGTAATCATTTCTGATCTTTTGCTTATTGTGTCAAAGATAAACACCGCTTGGCTGATTCCCCTGGGAGCAGGATGCCTGTTCCGCAGGGCTTTGTGAGCCGCTGCCTCACACTTGAAGCAACCTGTTATTTCCTCCCGTGAAAGAGGCTCGTAAAATGATAGATGAATCTCCAGTAACTATAATACCTTCCTAATGGTTACAGAAACTGGAGCCATATAGCAGGAGCACAGTCTAGAAGAAAAATAGGAGAGTTAGAAAGACAAGCTTTAAAATATAATGGCGTCGTAATGGGCAAAATGAAACACACGATGCTGTTCGAATTCTGCCCCATGCATCTTTAGTACAGCATTAGCTGGAGAGCGGCCCCCTCTGTCAAGAGACCCTTTTTTCCCCAGGGTGGATGCCTTAATGGTGTTTGTTGAGTGACTGAACAATGGCAGTGTTTGTTGAATGACAAAATCCACAGATATTGTTTACTGTGCCAGTGATGGATAAGTTCCTAAACATAGTACTGAGACTCCTGAAGGCACTGGAGAAATATGTGCTATTAAACAAACAGATGATTCTAAATGCTCAACCCACAGGGAACTATGGGTATTTACCATGCTGCATGCCCTATGTCAAGCACTCTGGGAAGAATAGCTCACTGACCTCAAAAGCCACACAGCTAATGGGTAAGAGATGTGGTCATGGTAACCATAAGCATGAAGATGAAAGACACTGAACCTCAAAATATGCATATATGCAAAATAATGTTCCAAGGAAAAGAAGAGAAGCTAAATTGTTTTCCTGTGACCACAGCCAACTCCAAATGTCCCAGAGTAATGGCTGCAAGGTGTCCCTTTGAATTCTATTCAACCCAATCATGCAGATTGCATTTCCCCAAAAAAGATGGCCACAACCATGTCTCACCTCCCACACGCTCTTCTCCAGTATGACCTGTTACTCTTTTGTCAAAATATGGAGAGAGGGCAGGCATAGTGGCTCACATCTATAATCCCAGTGCTTTGGGAGGCCGAGGTGGGAGGATTGCTTGAGCCCAGGAGTTTGAGCCCAGCCTGGGCAACATAGTGAGATCCCATCTCTACATAAAATACAAAAATTAGCTGTAATAGTGGTGTGTACCTGTAGTACACACAGACACACACACACACACACACACACACACACACACACACAAAGTGGATGGAGATTAATTCCCTTCCACTTGAATCTGAGTGTGCTGTGCTATGGTTTGAATGTGTCGCCTCCAAAATTCAGGTGTTGCCAATGTGGCAGTATTGAGAGGGGGCCCTTTCAAAAGTGTTTAAGCTGTGAAGTTTTCTCCCTTGTGACTAGGTGCCCTTATTAAAGGGCTCAAAGTGGGGAGTTTGTCCCTTTTGCCCTTTGGTCTTCTGCCATGTGAGGATACAGTGTTCCTTCCCTCTGGAGCATATGGCATTCAAGACACCATCTTGGTGTGGAGAAAAAGGAACCCTTGTACGCTGTTGGTGGGAATGTAAATTAGTACAACCACTATGGAAAACAGTTTGGAGGTTCTTCAAAAGACTGAAAATAGAGATCCATATGAGCCAGCCATCCCACTGCTGGGTATATGCCCCACAGAAAGGAAATCAGTATATTGAAGAGATACCTGCACTTCCATGTTCTTGCAGCGCTATTCACAACAGTCAAGATTTGAAGCAACCTGTATGTCCATCAACAGATAAATAGATAAAGAAAATGGTACTTACACACAATGGAGTACATTCAGCCACACAAAAGAATGAGATTCTGTCATTTGCAACAACGTGGATGAAACTGGAGGTCATTGTGTTAAGTGAAATAAGCCAGGCACAGAAAGACACACATTGCATGTTCTAACTTATGTGTGAGATCAAAAAATCAAAACAATTGAGCTCATGGAGACAGAGAGTAGAAAGATGGTTACCAGAGGCTGGGAAGAGCAGTGAGAGGACAGGTGGGATGGTTAATGGGCTTAAAAAAAAATAGAAAGAATGAATAAGACCTAGTATTTGATAGTATAACAGGGTACTATAGTCAATAATAAATTAATTATACAGTTTAAAGTAACTATAATAGTATAACTGGATTGCTTGTAACACCAAAGGATAAATGCATGAGGGGATGCTTACCCAAAGTTCCATGATGTGATTATTACATGTCACATTCCTGTATCAAAACATCTCATGTACCCCATAAATATATACAGCTACTATGCACCTACAAAAATTAAAAAAGGTTTGGCTGGGCATGGTGGCTCACACCTGTAATCCCAGCACTTTGGGAGGGCGAGGTAGGTGGATCACCTGAGGTCGGGAGTTCGAGACCAGCCTGACCAACATGGAGAAACTCCGTCTCTACTAAAAATACAAAATTAGCCAGGCATGGTGACGCATGCCTGTAATCCCAGCTACACAGGAGGCTTGAGGCAGGAGAATTGCTTGAACCCGGGAGGCGGAGGTTGTGGTGAGCCGAGATCCCGCCATTGCACTCCAGCCTGGGCAATAAGAGCAAAACTCTGTCTCAAGAAAAAAAATAAAACAAACAAACAAAAAAAACATTAAAAAGGTTTTTAAAAAGGCATCATCTTGAAAGCAGAGATAGGATTCTCACCAGACAAGGAATCTACCAGCCCCTTGATTTTGGACTTCCCAACCTCCAGATCTGTGAGAAATAAATTTCTGCCCTTTTTGATTTTCTTTCTTTCTTTTTTTTCTTTTTTTTTTTGATGGAGTTTCACTCTTATTGCCCAGGTTGGAGTGTAGTGGCATGATCTCGACTCACTGCAACCTCCACCTCCTGGGTTCAAAGGGATTCTTCTGCCTCAGCCTCCTGAGTAGCTGAGACTACAGGTGTGCATCACCATGCCCAGCTAAGTTTTGTATTTTTAGTAGAGACATGTTTTCATCATGTTGACCAAGATGCTCTCGATCTCCTGACCTCGCGATCCACCTGCCTCGGCTTCCCAAAGTGTTGATATTACAGGTGTGAGCCATTATGCCCTGCCCAATTTCTGCCCTTTCTAAATTACCCAGTCCATGGCATTTTGTTATAGCAGGACAGACAAAGACAGCTGGATGACTTCACCCCACAGAGAATGAGGGAAGTGGCACTGTCACTAAGCTCCTGCAGCCCTGCTTTGTTCACTAGAACATTTGCTCGTGGAGCCGAGCCACCAAGTAAGAAGCCCAGCTACCCTGAGGCCACCATGCTGTGAGGAAGCGAAGCCACGTGGAAAAGCGGGTCCTTGTGTCATCCCAGCCCACGTGTGAGACCTGTGAGCAAATGAGCCTTCAGAGGACTCCAGCCCCAGCCTTTGAATGTTCCTAGCTGATGCTCCAGACATCCTGGGGCAGAGCCGAGATACCCCTGCAATGTCCTGACCCACAGAATTCATGTGAATTATAAAACCTCCTGCATGATAAAACCTGCTATATTGGGGGAGAGGGGTAATCTCATTGCCCAGTGTTATGTGTGACACTGAGTTATGTCCCCTCCCCAAATTTATACGTTGAAGTCCTAACCCCCAATACCTCAGAAGGTGACTGTGTTTGGAGATAGGGCCTTTAAGGAGGAGCTTACAGTAAAATGAGGTCATATGGGTGGGACCTATATAACTGGTATCCCCAGAACAAGAGGAAATTTGGATACAGACACATCCAGAGGGAAGACCATGTGAGACACAGGGAGAAGGTGGCCATCTACAAGCCAAGGACAGAGGCTTGAGAAGGAACCAACCTGCTAACACCTCCATCTCAGACTTCCAGCCTCCAGAACAGTGAGAAATGGATGGATGTTGTTGAAGCCACCAGTATGCTGTACTGTGTTACTGCAGTCTGAGCAGATGGGAATAGTAACCAGGACATGAGCTCACAGTTACAGGTCCCGACTCCAAGCCAGGCCCTGGGCTGGGGGCTGGGGATGCTGCCCTGACCTCAAGGAGCTCTCAGTGGGGAGGGGGAAAAAGACACATAAACGAGCCATTAAAGGGCGTGAGGCCAGAGGATGGTGTCTGGTTGCCAACAGGAGGAAGGGGCTAGGGAATGCTTCGGGAAGGGGTGCTGTTTGAGCTGGACCTTAAAGGGTAATGAAGGTTCCCCACACAGAGAAGGCGAAAGGGGATCCCAGGCAGGGGGCCGGCTGAGAAACAGCACAGGAGTGTAGAAGGGTCTGGAGGTGAGGGCCAAGAGAAACAAAAAGCTCCAGGTGGTTTGTGGCACAGTCCAGGGAGATGCTATTGACCGGAGGTGAGGGCTAGCTCACAAAGAGCCTTGAATGCCATGATCAGGGGTCTTCTGGGTGTGTTTGCTGGGTTCCCAAAGCTGGATACTGCAGCATAAAGCCAACTAGAGGGTGGCGAAGGGAAACTTGGGCTTGAAATCAATGAAGGCAGGACATCAGCCTCCACCAGGGTCTGTTCCCAGCGACGGGGCAGCAGTGGGAAAACCCAATCCAGCTGCGGATCAAGCGTTCTGCCCAGGGCTCCCCAAGCAGGCCAGCAGGCGGGCCGGGAGCCTGGGGGTGGTGCAGTGGGCAGGTCCAAGCCTCCATGAATATACATGATCCTGCCCTGGAAGCCCGGCTTCCTGTGGAGCGTTTACCATGCTTTATCTTGACAAGGTGATGTCCTTCAGTAGAGGACATTATATGGCTCTTAGTTCAGCAGTTCTGTCAAGTCCGAGGCAGGCATTTGATTTCCGCTTCATACATATGCTTAGGTGCTCAGAAAAGGCAGCAAGGAGAGGAACGGTGAGGCCAGGGAGGGAGGTCAGCCCCAAGGAGGAAGCCGTGGGCTCTCCTCGGACTGCTTCCCGGCCGGCTCTGACTTACAGCTGACTTTGGCCGCGCTGGCCGTGGCCTGCATGTTAACAGCCCTGACACTCATCCCAGCAATCTGGCGCCAACTGCCAGCTAACTTGTCCTGGCCCTGCCACTGGCCCTCTGGGTGACTGCTGGGTGACCATTAGAGAAGGGTCTTTCCCTCTCTGGGTCACAGATCCCTCCTCTGACCAATGAAGGAATTGCATCAGTTGTCAATGCAAACTTTTTCTTTTTTTCCTTCTAAAGCAGCTAAACCCCAACTCCAAACAAAATTTACACAGAGCATAATAAAACTGCTGCAATTGAAACAAAATAGAAATCCTTTTCCTCTCCACGGTCTCTGAGGCGCCCCTGAGATCCCCAGGCTGCACAGAGCTCAGACAAGAATCTGTGTTGGGTCTTTTCTGCATGCTCTAGGCCAACATTCTGGGACCTGAAAGCCCCTTGTTAATTTCAAAACGCTCCACTGACCCCATGCAGGAGGGTAATTGTATTTTTAATCCCCACCCCACCCCCGCCACCACCATCAAGAACATTAATGTTTAACAAAAACAACTGTGGATTTGGCAACAGTTCAAGTAAATTTGTATCTTGTTTATTACAGCATCTATATCCATTTTAAAATAGCAATTCATGGAAATTAAAGATAAATTTATTCAGCCCACAGCGGCATTTCCTAAAGTGTGTTTCTCAGAACATGAGCCCTTCTAGGAGAGTAGTTATGAAAGCTTAGTGAGCATTACAATCTTCTGGTGGGCTTGATCAAATCACAGATCTTTCAGGTCCCACTGGGGGACGTTCTGATGCAGGATATGAGCGTCAGGGTGGAGACAAAAAGTCCCACTTTTAGGAAGCCCTTTAGGTGGTTCTGATGCCAGTGCTTTGGGAACTCACACTTTGAGATATGCTGCCCTAGATACTCTGTTTAAAAAAAGAAAAAGGAAGGCCTGGTGCGGTGGCTCACGCCTCTAATCCCAGCACTTTGGAAGGCCAAAGTGGGCGGATTGCTTGAGCCCCAAGAGTCAGAGACCAGCCTGAGCAACATGGCGAGACCCCACCAGAAAAAAACACAGAAATTAGCTGAGCATGGTGGTACACACCCTAGTCCTAGCTACTCAGGAGGCTGAGGTAGGAGGATCACCGGAGCCTGGGAGGTCGAGGCTGCAGTGAGCCACGATCATCCCACTGCACTCCAGCCTGAGCAACAGTGAGATGCTGTCTCAAAAAAAAAGAGGTTGGTGGGGGGAGAAAAGCAGCATTTTTTGGTTAAGTAAGGTTAGGAAGTTGCAAGCTCTCTGCCCATCTTGAAGCTTTACAGTAGAATAATAAAAGATCTGAGGAGTCTGGCAGTTTCTAAACTTCTTTGACCACAGAAGTCTTTTTTTTTTTCTCTAAGTACCAACATTTAATTCTGGAATATGTTTGGAGAAGGGCTGGCTTATGGACAAGGTTTGATAATATACATATGAATTTGGGGTTCTTTATAATAATTTCTTGGCCTACTCAGTAGATGTTGATTCTTTCTTCTCTGTTGGCTTTTTATGGCTCCAAACCAAGGGGCGGTTCACAGGGAAAGGAGAAGTCCACCAGCAAATACCTCATCTCTTTCTCCAGCAAAGAGCAAGGAAATAGCTGGCATCACAAATCCATCCATATCTTTCGTTTGACTTACAACCTATGAGAGAGGCATGTTACAGAGCCTCTCTCTGGCTTTATAGTGAGGCTGGCTGTATGTAATAATGCTAGAGCATGAGGGCTTTGGAGTCCCCATGGCTTTGGGTTTCCCAGTTTCCAGTTAATACCACCTGTGTGACATGAGCAAGACACAGCAGCTCTCAGAGCCTCTACTTCCTTGTCCTCTAAAATGGAGATAATACGTAACTCATCATTTCATTATGAAGATGAGATGAGAGAACAGACGCAAAGCATTGGCCTCACAGGAAGCACTCAGGAACAAGAGGGATGTGATTACTACTTACAGGATCAACGATAATATGAGCTTATATCTGTGGGCAGATAAGGATGGGACCTGGAAGAGGCGAAACACACCAGCTGGGGATGCCTGGATTAAGACAGTGGGCAATGAAGCCTCTGTTATATGTTTATGCTTTCTTATACTTTCTACTTCTAGACCATTCATTCTCAAACTTGCCTTTTAGAATCACCTACAGACCAAAGCAAAGAAATCAGAATCTTCAGAATCAAACCCAAGCACCAGGATTTTTGAAATTGTTGATCCTAACTTCTCTTCTGAGTTCAAAGCCTGTATATTTATTTATTTCACATATCTCCTTCTCAACATATCCAAAACTGACCTCCTGGTCTTCATCCCAAATGTGGACCTCTCTCAGTGTTTCTACTTCCAATGAATGGCACCAGCCAACCAATTCCAATAGCCAGACACTCAGAAGTCCTCCTCTATCTCTCCCTTCCCATAGCCAACTCCTGTTGAGGGTTGAATGTTTCAACGTCTTCCCATCTTCATTACTATCTACCATTCAGTTCAAGCCACCAGCTTCTTTCACTTGGACCACTGCAACAGCCTCCTGGTTTATACACACCCACTTGGATGTGCCTCTGCCCATTCTCCTCACTAAACCCAAATCCAATCACAAATCCTCCTGCCCTGGCTTTTCCCAGCACCGACCTGCCCTTCATTGTACCTGTTGGAGTGAGAGAGTAACATTTGTCTCTGTGACTATTTGTTTCTCTTTGTTTGTTTTGAGACAAGATCTTGCTCTATTGCCCAAGCTGGTGTGTACTGGCACAAACACGACTCACTGCAGCCTTGACCTCTCAGGCTCAAGCGATCCTCCCACCTCAGCCTCCGGAGTAGCTGGGGCTACAGGCAGACACCACCACACCTGGCTTATTTATTTATTTATTTTTGCAGATAAGGGGTCTCGCTATGCTGCCCAGGCTGGTCTCAAACTCCTAGGCTCGAGCAATCCTCCTGCCTCAGCTTCCCAAGGTGCTGAGATTGGAGGCATGAGCCACCATGCCCTGCCACTATTTGATTGATCCCCACACCCTACCCCTACCAGATTCTAAGTTCCTTGAAGGCAAGGCCTATTTCTGCCTTGCTTTCCATTGTTTTAAGTACATAGAAGGCACTGAACAAATGTTTGAGTACCATTCCAGCCACTCCATTAGAATCCCCTTTGCAGGGAATTTTTTCGCCTGCATTCTTACTGGTGGACTTTAATGAGGATTCCCAAAGAATGTGGAGTCGTAGGTATGAGTTTTAATTAACTCCAATAGGCATTTAATGTAGAGTTAATAAGACAGTTATTGTATGTTAATTAAATGTCAACTGATTGCTAAAAGGTTTTTGCAATTATTGAAGTTTACTAATTATCTAATAGATAAATCAGTTTCCCATGTAAATAACTAGCATCTACATAAGCAATAAATACGCCATTAGATTCCACACATTAACATATTGAAATTAGAGGTTAGCCCCTCAGGGAATTCTAGAAACTGGTGTCCAATCCAGGGAGGCACCAATTGTCTCATAGCTGTTATGCCCCATCCGTTGGGAGGCAGCAAGAAACCGAAGATGAGCCAGAGCTGGTTTTTGGAATGCTTACTTACCAGGCTTTCAAAAGTCTGAAACTGATAGCAGAACAAGGGGTCTACTGTGCAAGGTCCCTTCGTGGCCTTGAGGATCTGTCTTGCCAATTGTAAAAAAGGTACCTGTAAGGCTCCGCAGCCCTGGCGATCTGTGACCATTGCATGGCTCACATGTGAACGCCACTATCGGTACCTACCATACAGTTCCCATTCTGGGACTCTACTCCATGACTCATGGCCGAAGCCCTGGCTCTCCCGCCCATCACTGTGTAACGGCAGGAAAATCACTTCCCTCCCCCAGCCTCAGTTTCCCAATCCGGAAAACACATCTCCCCTGGTTGCACAGATATTTAATCTACTCACTCAGAAGCAAGTGACTGTGAATCTGAGTGAGGAGTGAAAACAGAAGGAGGGAAAGAGAATGGAAAGAAATGGGGATGTTTTGACAGTAAAACTGGAAAATTGTCAACTGTCATGTGCTGGATACTGTACCAGGCATTGTCAGATCTTTTTTATTTAATTCTTAACTACTCTCCAGTTCGAGGTAGTTCAGATTATCTCCATTTTAGAGACAGGGAAAGAGACACAGAGAGGCTAAGAAATTTGCAAAAGTTTATAGAGTGAGAGAGAAGTAAAGGTCCAGAATTCAACTGCAATGCTCAGTGTCCCTCCTGACCTTTGCTCTGCCACCCGGGGTCACAGGAAGTTAAACTGAATCTCTCTAAATGCAGTAATTCTGAAATGAGAATAAGAGCTAAATCCAAGCCAGCATTTACTACATTCCAGGCAGTATTTCTAAGCACTTTGCATGTATAATTTTTCCTAATTCTTGCAACAATCCTATGAGATAGGTCCTGTTATTTTACAGACGAAAAATAGGAAGCACAGAGGAATTCAGTAACTTACTCAAGGTCACATAGCTACTGAGGAGCAGAACCTGGAATCTGAACCCAGGCGAGCAGACTCTGTGCTAGGGCTAGGCCACCCCGAACACCTGCAGGGCACGAATGGAGGACCATGTACCACAAGCCTAAACCATTAAAAATCCCAAATATGTTGAATGAAAGACTTTGACAAATATGAATTCACAAGGACCTGCAAGGCCAGATTTGCATTTAGATCCTTGGACTCTGCAAAGCTCCGCACCGGCCACAGCCCTTCTCTATTCACACAATACCCCAACACCTGCAAGCAGCTGCCTTTTGCCCACGCCTCGCACTGTGGCCTGCTCTGGGAGGATGGACCCAGGGAAGAGGCCCACAGAGGCCCTGGATTGGGTGCAGGGGCACTGGGACAGGGAACCCTGGTGTTCCAGGTACCTGGAACGTGATCTTCCTCTAGAATGAAAAGTAGGGTTCCAGGTGATAGTGACTCCTGGATGCAAGAGTTGCTTACCCAGGAGAGGGCTGGGGCTGAGGAGGGCCAGAGAAGCTCCTTTTAAAGCCTAGAGCTCAGGTCAGGAACATCTCTTGCTCAAGTCTATGGGGGCGGCAGCCCTGCCCTTCACCCCCTGCCATATTGGCCATGCCAAGTGCTGGAGCTAAGATTTGAACCCCAGCAATCTGACTCCAGAGCCTAAGTTCTTAACCACTCTACTCGAAGGCCTTGGAAGACAGCTCAGTCCACACTTGGAGACCTCCCTTGTCTAAGGGATGGGCCAGCAACAGGAGACATCCAGGCAGTCAGCAGCATGAAGCACTCTGCTTCCAGAGTGAGACAAAGCCGCACAGACACTAACACCCAGACTGAGCAACTCTCTTTAGCTTTCTGAGCTTCAGCTTTGTTACTTATTAAATAGAGATCATTTTAGCTGCTTAATTTTGAAGAGTTGTTATGGCAGAAAATGACATAGTGTTTGTAAAACACTGAGTACTGTCCCAGGCACATAGTAAGTTCTCAATAAATGTTAGAGACATAGACAAATACCTCTGTGCCTACAGCTATTTCTGCCCAAAGTTAGACCATGAAGGGCCTGTCTCTTCCCAGCTGCAAGTTCTCCAGCTCTGATTCCTGAGACGCCCTGTTTTGTGTCCCCTGTGGGGCTTCCCCAGGACCATCACCTCCCACCTCCTATGCCAGCTCCAAGGGTCCAGCAAGCCGAGGCCCTACGGCCACAGCACAGCCAGGAGTGCCAGGCCTGTGGGCACCTCCCCAGCCTTTCTGGGGGTCTGGTCTCGAGCTCTGAATATTGAAAGTCCCATTTGCAGGAATTCTCTTCCATCCTGAGAAAGTGATGTCTTTGGGGAACCCTCTTCCTTTCAGTGACCAGGAGGCCAGGGGACTTTGAGCCAATGAAGACTCACAGAGCAAATAAAGGGGGACAAACCCCCCAAACGGCTCCCAGGACCCCTGGGGTCAGAAGCCAGGCACTGCATTTATGTGCAAATGGAGGCGGATTAGGGATTAGGGATTATCAGAGTCCCGAATTACATGCAGCTGCCAGATCTCTTTGTCGGAGGGATCAGGGAGATTTCTCGGCCTCCCCCATGCTTGCCCCTCCCCTCTCCTCCCCTCCCCTGTGCTGTCAGAGGCAGAAGGCAAGAGGGACTCAGGAGGCACGCTGGGGGAGGGCTGGGGAAGGGGTAGGGAGAGGCAGGCCTGAAATCAATAGGCAGCCCACGTGGCCCAGCTGCCGATGGCGATCAATGCATCTTCCTGCTGATTCCTGCACATCCGGCAGGGATGGGGTCACTTGTGAGCTCAGCACCTCAGCCCCCAGCTCCGGCCTTTTCTAGAAGAGCACTTGGCTCCAAAAAGGGCGCAGTTCCAGAAACATATCTTCAAGCATAACCATCACCATCAAACCTTTCCTTGTATTGACAAATTATATCATCTTCACGTCCACTCTGCGAACTTTGGCAGGGCCCTGCCCGAGATGCCTCAACTCAAAGAGAAGGAATGAGAGCTTGGGTCTTCCCGTTCCCATCCAGGGCTCTGTGGGCTTACATTGTGATGTCTGTTCTTTGCAGGCCAGAAATTCAGATAGCATGCTTTTTTTTGTCTTGTATATCTCTTTACTAAATACTGATACAGAACCAGGAAAAAAAAAATACTTAAAATGACTCTCACAGGTAGTTACGGTCATCTCCATTTTAAAGCAAAGAGGGCTGAGGTTCAGAGGGGTTTAGTAGTTGGCCCAAGATCACCCAGCAATGATGACAGCATCTGGAAGAAAGCCCTTGTCCTGACCCCCACAGCCTCAGGAGTTTGGCAGCCCCAGCTAACAGAGCTGAAGGCCGCGGAGAGGTCAGGACAACTCCCAGGCCTCAGGAGCCTGCCCCAGGGGACACACAGCATCCAGACCCAGTGCCCTGGGGTCACTGTTCCCCAGAACAGCCCCTGGGAAGTTGCCCAGTCCTTCACTGGCCACCATGGTCAAGGCATCTTGGGATGTCCCAGCCCATAGGATGAGGAGGCTGGGGTATAGGGGTGGACACAGAAGCCAAATCAGTCCCTGCAAAGCAGCCTGGGCCGTCACTGAGAAGACTGGCCGCCTTCCCTGCTCCTCAGGGGGCTGAGATTATAGACCCCGGCTGAGACCTGTGGGAGGCAGCAGCACTAGGCTTTTAGTTTTTGACGCTTAGACTTGGGGGAAATTCACCTGCCGAGTCACAAGCAGGAAAACGGTCTCAACCAGAACTTGGCAAACTTTGGCAGTAAAGGCCCAGGTAGGAAATAATTGAGGCGTTTTGAGTCCTATATGATCTCTGTCCCATACTCTTACTTTTATTTACAACCCTTTAAAAAATGTAAAAATCATTTTTAGCTCAAGGGCCCAGGCTGCAGGCTGGAATTGGACCTAACACTCCATAGTTTTCCCACCTCTGGTCTGCTTTTCCTCGTCCCCTGGGACTGAAGCGGGGGTCTGGCTTAGATCTCAGCGACTTCTGTTAATATCTCCTTGGCCCTACAAATGAAGGCAGGTGGAAGGAAGTGGGTATTTTTAACTATGTGCATTGCTGCCCCAGGCCAAAGGCCAGGGTAGGTGCTGGGCCGGGGCTGGGACTAAGCTGGAGGCAGGAGCCGGGGTAGCGAGGCTTCAATTCCAACCGAGTCTGGGGCTGGGGCAGCTGTAACAGAGCCAGACCAGATCCCCACATGCGCCCCTCAGTGAGAATCAATAACTATTTGAATTTCTTTCATCTGAGCAGGGATAGCAACACAGGCAAACACGGAGCGGGGAAAGGCATTGATCTTCCCAGCTGCTGCCAACCCCTCCCCGGTGTTCTCGCCGCCCCCATCTTGCCATCTGGCCTCCCCTCCCCCAGGCCTCTCTGCTCGACATCCACATCCGTTCCCTGTCCCACACTCAGGCACCTGCGGGACCTCGGAGGCAGTGAGCGACGCAAGGATGTTTTGGTCCCCACCACAACCAAGCCCACCCCATTGGTGTGGATGAGAGGACCCCACTTCGCAGCTGGGCTCCCCTTGGGGAACCTCCACCTCTTCTCTGGGGGCAGCCTGATTCTTATCCCCTGGGCCGGCTCCCCCACCCTGTGAGCTTCAGAAATCCATTTTCATATTCATGCATCTGAGAGACAAAGCAGGTATTTCATGATTGGCTTCTTGAGCAGACTGTGATTTCAGATTCAGCCACCACTGGCGTGGTTCCCTGAGGTGTTAGATAATGGATTTCATGGGGAGACACTGGAGGCAGGGTGCGCAGCTAGGAGAATGAGGCACAGGGCCGGACGGGAGGTGGTGGAGGCCTGAATTGGATATGAAGGAGGACGAGGGTGGATTGAAACAGATTTGTGATATGAGACTGGTAGGATTCAATGACAGAATGAGGGAGAGGGAAGACTCTGAGACAATCCGCGGGATTCTGGTTTGGGTGAGTGGTGACAGGTCACTCACTGAGAGAGGTGACCAGGAGAACTGGGTTTGCAGAGCAATATGGTGAGCCTGGTCTCGAATCTGTTGACTTGGAGTCAGGAATGAAAAAGGATGGAGGGTTGTTATATGACTCTAAATCTCCAGGAGCAGCCTGGACTAGAAATAGGAATTTGAGATCCTCGTTTCTACCCCCATCTTCTTGTAAAACCCAGAGCGCCTGTGAGACCTTGCCATCTGGTTATACGGTCTTCTCTTGTTCCAGTTCCCTACCGACCACCTTTCCTCACTCACTGAAGGCTTCAGATCCTGCCACCCAGTTCGGCTTGGGGCAGCTCAGTTAAAAATACTGACTTCCTTATACACTCCTTCACTTAGAGTGGCCAACTACCCCAGCTCCTTCTCGATGTCCTGACTTCCCGATGGGGAATCCCGCCACACCCTGGCTTTTTCGTTCTTGGCCTCTCCATGTCCCCTTTCCTCTCCTCTACACTTTTTATATCTTGTCACCCCCAGGAACTGCCTCATCTCTGGAATCATCAATTAAAAATACCCACTCTCCAATCAGAATCTATTATCATACTACTTTCTTCCCACAAGTTCCTGAGACTTGAAGTTATTGGTCTTTCCCCTTTCTATCCTTTTCTTTTTCTTTTTTTTTTGAAGACAGAGTCTCGCTCTGTTGCCCAGGCTGGAGTACAGTGGAGCGATCTCTGCTCACTGAAGCTTCCACTTCCTGGGTTCCAGCAATTCTTGTGCCTCAGCCTCCCCAGTAGCTAGGATTACAGGCTCATGCCACCATACCTGGCTAATTTTTTTGCATTTTTAGTAGAGATGAGGTTTCACCATGTTGCCCAGGCTGGTCTCAAACTCCTGAGCTCAGGTAATCCACCCGCCCTGGCCTCCCAAAGTACAAGGATTACAGGCATGAGCCACCATGCCCAGCCTCTACTTTCTATCCTTAAATTCCCTATGTAGCTCTGAAATGGTCTTTTACTGGAAATCCAGCTATGGCAGCTTAACCAAAAAGGAATCTACTTTTCCTCCCCTAACAAAATGTAAACAGACAACAGCTCCTTAAGGAAATCATCAAACTCCACTGGCTTCCTGGTCTGCCGTGTTTTGAGGGTGACTTTTGTGCCCCTTGTAGTCCCTGGCATTACTCACCCCAGTGCTTGACCCCTCCCTGCAGCCCACCTGTTATCAAGTGACTCTGCCGTTCTTCCCACTAAAGGAGAGAAATAGATGTCTCCACCTCCTGGCTTTGGGGTTCGCCATGCTTTGGCCAACAGGATGAGGTAGAAAATGACTGTGTGCCAGTTCTAAGCTTAGGCTTTAAGAAACTGTGCATTTCTGCTTCCTCTCTTGGGCTTCTTCCATTGCCCATAAGAAGAACATGCCCCAGAAGGAGGATGAGAGATGCCTGGCGCAGCACCTCCCCAGCTGCCACAGCCAGAAGCAAAGCTGAACTATCCAGCCTGGCCTAGAGCAGCCGAATCGCAGCCAGCTAGGAGATTCATGGGCAGCCGAGTTTTTTGGGGTAGTTTGTTTGGCAGCATTATTCTGGCAATGGCTAGCAGATACATGCATGATCTCAAGATAGCAGCTTGCCCTCTAGGCCCTTCATCTCACTCTAGGAATAAAGAAGGACAGAGAAGAAGGCACATCCCAGATGAGTTTTTCCACTGTAAATAGCCTTCACAGAAGTCTCTCAGCAACTTCTGCTTACATCTTATCAGCCAGAGCCATTTTTAATGGCCACTCGATGTGAAAGGGCATATAGAGAAGTGAGTATTTTTAACTGAACTGTCCCCAGGCAAAGCAAGCTTATTATTTTTTTTTTTTTTTTTGCCTGTCACTCTCCCCCATGACTTTACTTCCCTCCTTATCTGGCTTAAATTTCAGAGTTTGTCATTATAGTCCCTCCTTCCAAATGTCCTCAACTCTCTTGCCATTACTGACATAATAAGAGCCCAGCTTTGAATAAAACCATCTGTCATCTCAACAGCTTGACCCAAGAGGCTGAATGTATTGAAGAAATCACACCACTGGGCAACTTGAAGCCATCATGAATTGATGATCACCCACCTCAAAAAGAAAATCTTACTACATTTAAACTCACCCTACACGTCCCACACTCTATACATTTGCCTGTTTGCAAACCTCTAATGTCCCCTTCACCCCCTCACTCTTAGCTTCACCCCTCACTCTTAGCAGATAAATTTTTCTTACAGTTCATAGAGAGACCAAAACCATCAGATTGGGAATGTCCTCCACTTCTCCCCATCAGATCTTCTAATCTGCCAGCAGTCCTGCTGAACTAACCAACTCCTCCCATCCTCATGGCTAAGCTTAACTGTCTCTGTACTGAGGTCTCCCAAGTCTTCTAACCCCAACTAGCCTGGGTTTCCTGGACTTACTCCTAGTACTACCTTGTACTTCCCCAGTATAGCACTTATTATCCTAATTATATACATCGGTATAGTTCTTGCTTATTGTCTATTTATTCCATTTAGGCACTGACTTAACACATATGTGTTCCACGTTTGCCATTATTTTAGTTGCTGAGGAAGCAGTAATGAACAAAACAAAGTCTCCGGCCTCATGATGTTTACTAATCTGTGAGCTCCAAGAGGGCAAATACCGTGCTTGTCTTTCTCATCTGTATTTTCCCAGTACCCAGTTCAGTGTCTGGCATCTCCTGGAAGCCCCACAAATAGTTGTCAAATCAAGGGCTTTGCAGGAAGCCGAGAGGTTAGATGAGCAGGTAGTGAGCCCATGCTATAACTCTAGGGAGCACTAACATTTAAGGATAAGAAAAAAGAAACAATAGTCTACCAATAATAGCAAAAAGGAACAGTCAGACAGAGAGAAGAACTAGTAATATGCAATTTCCAGAAGCCAAGGGGGAAATGAGTTTATGAGAGGAGTCAATAGCAGCAAAAGCAACTGTTATCTCCAGTAGTATGGGCTTATCAAGGAGAACCTTGATTGCCTTTACTAGAGAAAAGAGATGGCAGCCAAAGGCAAATTGTAGTCAGGTAGGGAGTGCCTGGGACAAGAGGTAGGCTCAACAGATGTGAAACAAGGCCAAGCATGGTGGCTCACACCTGTAATCCTAGCACTTTGGGAGACTGAGGTGGGCAGATTGCTTGAGCTCAGGAGTTCAAGACCAACCTGGGCAACATGGTGAAACCTTGTGTCTACAAAAAATACAAAAATTAGCTAGGCATGATGGCATGCACCTGTCCCCCCAGCTACTGAGGAGGTTGAGGTGGGAGGACTGTGTGAGCTGGGGAGGTAGAGGTTGCAATGAGCTGAAATTGCACCACTGCACTCCAGCCTGGATGACAGAGCAAGACTGTATCTCTAAATAAATACATAAATAAACAGGTATGAAACAAGAACTCTTTCAAAAAGCTTGTCTGGTTGTTGAGAGATACCTTGGGAAGGGTATCTCACTCAGACTCACAGGATCACAGGGCTGGAAGAAGTTGGTCAGCAAATGAGAAACTACTATATACTAGACATTAATCTAGTACGCAACATAGATAGATCTCCTGCCTACTCATGGGGAGAGATAGAAAATAAACACATAAGTAAAAAAGATAATGTCGGGCACCAATAAGTGCTGTGAAGAAGATAAAATAGGAATAACAAGTTAGAGGATAACTGGCAGGTCTGCATTAGCTCAGAGGGTCGAGGAAGGCATCCGTGACAGGGTGGCATGTGAGGTAAAACTGGAACAAGACAAAGGAAGCAGACAGTCAGAAAGAGGAAAAGCAAGTGTAAAGGCCCCAAGGTGGGAATGCGTTCAGCATGTTAGAAAAACAGCAGGAAAACCACTGTGGCTGAGGTGCAGCAAATGAAGGGAATGAGGTCAGAGAGGAGGGCAGGGGCCACTTCTTGTAGAAATCTGTGGTTAGATGTTTGGATTTTGTTCTAATTGAAATAGAAAGATGACTTTAGCTACTCTGTGGAGGAGGGACCATAGGGGACAAGAGCAGTATCAGGGACACCATTGAGGAAGTGGTGGTTGTAGCCAGGCAAGAAAGCTGTGACAGACGAAATGGTAAGAAGTGCTCATATTCTTGATACATTTTGTAGGTTTAATCACAAAGATTGATAGACTGAATGGAGTTGGGGACAAAAGAATAAGAAAGGAATCAAGAAATGATTGATATTCAACATTATATTGGCGATCCTAGCCAATGCAATAAGGCAAGAAAAAGAAATAAAAAGCACAGATAGAAACAAAGAAATACATCTGTCTCTATTTGTGGATGACATGATGGTCTACATAGAAAATCATGCAAATTGTAGATTGTCTACAAATAATCATTACGAAAGCTATTAAAACACATAAGTAAGATTAGCAAAGTCATAGTATACAAAGTCATATACAAAAATTAAATGGCATAATTGGTTAGCACACGGTACTTATACAAAGTCACATACAAACATCGATTCTTAGTCTATACACCAGCAATGAACAACTGGAAATTAGAAACTTAAAGGTATCACTTATAATAACACCAAGAAACTTAAAATGTTATTATAAATCTAGCAAAATATATATGCAGAAAACTATCAAAACTAAGTAAAGAATTCAAATATAACTGAAATAAATGTAGATATATACTGTCTACATGGATTGGAAGAATACTGTTAAGATGTCAATTCTCGGAGAGATCCAAGATGGCCGATTAACAACAGCTCAGGATTGTAGCTCCCAGTGAAAGCACAGAGAGCGAGTGGACGCCGCAATTCCAGACGAATTTCTGTGGCCCACGAACTGGGAGATTCCCAGCGGAGGAGCCACATGTGTCGCCAGCGCAACTTTTTTGGCCAGCGCAGCTATTTTGCCGGCGCCCCGGCACGGCGCTTCTCGGCGCAGAGTATACCGGATGGGGTGCCCTTTGAGCCCGGCTAGGCTGGTCCCATACCCACAAGGAGAACAGCAATTGGAAGCGCTGAGGACAGAGAGTTTCACAGTAAGCACAGCTGAACCGGGAAGGTCCAGCCGTGCGGGGAAGGGGCGTCCGCCAAAGGAAAACTAAGAAACAGAAAAAA
>CAUYLG010048529.1:0-53213 GCA_963573385.1 Cacajao melanocephalus
TATTGCTACTGTTGAGTTATATATTCTTGCTGATTTTCTTTCTAGTTGTTCTTTTTTTGTTTGTTTGGAGACAGAATCTCATTGTGTTGCCCAGGCTGGAGTGCAGTGGCGTGATCTCGGCTCACTGCAACCTCTGCCTCCTGGGTTCGAGTGATTCTCCTGTCTCAGCCTCCCAAGTAGCTGGGACTACAGGTGCCCGCCACCACGCCTGGCTAATTTTTTGTATTTTCAGTAGAGACGGGGTTTCACCATGTCAGCTAGGATGGTCTTGGTCTCCTGACCTCATGATATGCCCGCCTCGGCCTCCTGAAATGCTGGGATTACAGGCGTGAGCCACCACACCTGGCTCTAGTTGTTCTATCAATTGTTGATAGATGGGTGTTCAGGTCTCCAATTACTATTGTGAATTTGTCTTTTTCTCCTTTCAGTTCTATCAGTTTTTGCTTCACATATTTTGTAGCTGGTTTTTGGTGCATATACATTTAGGTGCTATGTGTTCTTGGTTAGTTTACCCTTTTAACATTATGTAACATCTCTCTCTGTTCCTGTAATTTTCTTTAATTCTGAAGTCTACTTTATCAGATAGTAATATAGCCCTCCTGTTTTCTTTTAATTAATGTTTGCGTGATACATATTTTTATCCTTTTATTTTCAACTTGCTTAAATTGTTACATTTGAAGTGATTTTCTTATGGATATCTATATTAGTTTTCTATATCTGCTAACCCAAAGTACCACAAACTTGGTGGTTTAAAACGACACACTGGCTGGGTACAGTGGCTCACACCTGTAATTACGGCAGTTTGGGAGGCCAAAATGAGGGAATTGCTTGCGCCCAGGAGTTTGAGACCAGCCTGGGCAACACAGGGAGACCCTGTCTCTATTTTTTTTTTTAAATAGCTGGGTGTAGTGACACTTGCCTCTGGTCCCAGATTCTCAGAAGGCTGAGGTGGGAAAACTGCTTGGGTCTAGGAGGTCGAGGCTGCAGTGAGCCATGATTGAGCTACCGTACTCCAGCCTGGGCAACAGAGTAAGATCCTGTCTCAAAAACAAACACAAAAAACAAAAACCCCTCACATATTTATTCTCTCATAGTTCTGGAGGTCAGAAGTACAAAATCACTTTCACTGGGGTAAAGTCAAGATGTTAGAAAGGCTAGTTCTTGCCATTCTGGAAGTTCCAGGGGTGAATCTGTTCCTTGTCTCTTTCAACTTCTAGAAGTTGTAAATTTTCCTTTGCTCATGGCCACATTACTACAATCTCTTGCTTTCATTATGACATTTTGATATTGGGGGTATCAAATCTTCTTCTGCTTTTTTCTTTTAAAATTATTATTTTTTAATTTTAGAGACAGGTCTTGCTCTGTTGCCTGGGCTGGAGTGCAGTGGCTCAATCATTGTGCACTGTAGCCTTAAAATCCTGGGCTCAAGGGATCCTTCTACCTCAGACTCCAAAGTAGCTAGGCCTATAGGCATGCACCAGCACACCTGGCTAATTAAAAAAACAACAACAACAACAACAACAACAAAAAACTTTTTTTTCTTGCTTTGTTGCTCAGGCTGGTCTCGGACTCCTGGCTTCAAGTGATCCTCCCTCCTTGGCTTCCCCAAGTGCTGGGATTATGGGCATGAGCCACTGTGCCTAGCCTCCACTTCCCTCTTAAAAGAACATTTGTGATGACATTGATGTTTACCCAAATAATCCAGTGCAATCTCTCCATTAAAAAATTCTCCATCACATTTTTTAAGTACCTTTTGCCACAAAGTAACATTCACAGGTTCCAGGGATTAGGATCTGGACATATATATCTATTTTAGCATGGCTCCATATTTTTCATTTATTTCATTTTATTTTATTTTTGGTGGAGGAGCATTCAGGTTTTTTTAAATTTCATTTTTATTTCCATAGGTTTTTGGGGAACAGGTGGTATTTGGTTACATGAGTAAGTTCTTTAGTGGTGATTTGTGAGATTTTGGTGCATCCATCACCCAAGCAGTATACACTGAACCCAATGTGTCATCTTTTATCCCTCACCTCCTTTCCACCCTTTCCCCCAGAGTCCCCAAAGTCTGTTGTATCATTCTTATACCTTTGCATCCTCATAGCTTTACTCCCACTTATGAGTGAAAACATATGATGTTTGGTTTTCCATTTCTGAGTTGCTTCACTTAGAATAATAGTCTCCAATCCCATCAAGGTTTCTGCAAATGCCACTAATTCATTCCTTTTTATGGCTGAATGGTATTCCATCAGATAGATAGATAGATGACAGATAGATAGATAGATAGATAGATAGATAGATAGATAGAACACAGTTTCTTTATCCACTTACTGATTGGTGGGCATTTGGGCTGGTTCCACATTTTTGTAATTGTAAATTGTGCTGCTATAAACATGTGTGCAAGTATTTTTTTCGTATAGTGACTTCTTTTCCTCTGGGTGTATACCCAATAGTGGGATTGCTGAATCAAATGGTAGTTCTACTTTTAGCTTTTTAAGGAATCTTCACACTGTTTTCCATATTGATGGTACTAGTTTACATTCCCGCCAGCAGTGTAGAAGTATATTTTCCCACTCTGTCCATGCCAACATCTATTATTTTTTGATTTATTTTTTATTATGGCCATTCTTACGGGAGTAAGGTGATATCACATTGTGGTTTTGATTTACATTTCCCTGATCATTAGTAATGTTGAGCATTTTTCACATGTTTGTTGGCCATTTATATATCTTCTTTTGAGAATTGTTTATTCATGTCAGCCCACTTTTTGATGGGATTGTTTGTTTTTTTCTTGCTAATTTGAGTTCGTTGTAGATTCTGGATATTAGTCCTTTGTGAGATGTATAGATTGTGAAGATTTTCTCCCACTCTGTGGGCTGTCTGTTTACTCTGCTGACTGTTCCTTTTGCTGTGCAAAACCTCTTTAGTTTAAGTCTCACCTATTTATCTTTGTTTTTATTGCATTTGCTTTTGGATTCTTGGTCATGAAATCCTTACCTAAGCCAATGTCTAGAAGGGTTTTTTCCGTTGTTATCTTCTAGAATTTTTATAGTTTCAGAGGGGCTGGATATCTTTGAGAACCATCATTCAGCCTATCACAGAGGTGTGAAGTTGCACCTCGGCTCCTCACTTGAATGTTTTGGTGTGGTTATATGTAGCGGGTCACAGTATTCTGTGGTGTTTGGCTAGAGGGGAGAAGTTATTGTCTAAAAGTTTTCCATCTTGCTAGGCTTTCCCTGTTCTGCTTATTTGGCTAGAGCAAGCTTTTGGGGGCATTTTGGTTTGTCTCCTGTGGCATTTTTGGGTCATTTTCAGTTCCAAGTCTAGGATATACAAAGCAAAAAGAAAATACATGTATATTCATTCACCCCTACTCTGAGTATGTATGTAGACCTTTGGAAATCCCAAGTTTTGCATAGTCTTCTTGTACATTCTCTACCTTGCCCAGGCCCTCAATGAGTATTTCTTGTTTCTTGTACCTCAAAAAGCCTACAAAACAGTGCTGAGCCTGCAGGATTGGCAGCTACCCTCAGGGCAATTACGGCTTGCTCATTTCTAAGAATTCCTGATTTCATTTCATTTTGGGCCTCTGTGGATTTAAAAAAATTTCTTGTCTACTCAGCAATGCATTTTAAGGGATATTTTATTCAGATATTTTAGTTGTTTCCCTTGGAGTTTGGTTTTCTTTGCTGATAGAAACAGAAGTCTCAGTGCTTTTTCCACCAAGATGTCTGTCCTCAGATTTCAAAGTGTCAGTGGTACTCAAGCTCTTGACCTGGATACACTTTGTATGTGTTTTATAGGGTCAGGGAAATTATTGCTTTCACTGCAATGGGAAAGGTTGGAGGAACAGACTTTAGAGTCTCCTTGACAAGCCCCTGCTGTCTTAACCTAAAAAAAGCAAGGCACAAATCCTTTATGGTGCCAGTCCAGGATCCCTTTCTTCTGATACATCTTCCTAATTTACATTTGCTATGTAGAAAACTTCTTGATTGGATTTGGTCATGATTGAACTGTCTGTTGGTCAATTGCTCTATCCCCTACTAGTCAAGGGGAGTATGTGATATACTTCAGTATCTTGGAATATATCACATACTCCCCACGGTGTCCCTGGAAGCTGAATTGTGAGCTCAGTGGCTCAGTGAGTGACAACTTCACCTTGACAGTGGACTCATAACTCATCCATTAGTTCCTGGAGCCTAGGTATTAGCTACTGTTTTGAATTATGTCCTTTTTAAGGCCTGATTTTTCTGCTCTCCCTTGAGTTTTGTGAACTGTCTCATGCCTTCTAATATGTTCCTGTGACTGTTTAATTATTCAGAGTTGTATTTTTTTTCTTGCAACCAAATAACCCTGATTAATAGTGTTGTAGAAAGTCTGAAATGCCTTGTTCTCCTTGGAGTGTCACTTGAATGCCTAGTAGAGGATGGGTGTAGAATTAAGAAATAGGTATGTGGATGAGTCTTTAGTGGGTGCCTGATATCCTAGAGACTTAGGGCTGTAAGAGTCTTCAAAAGTAATTTAGGGGCTGTACATGGTGGGTCATTCCTGTAATCCCAGCACTTTGTGAGGCCGAGGTGGGTGGATCACTTGAGATCAGGAGTTTGAGACCGGCCTGTCCAACATGGTGAAAACCTCTCTCTCCTAAAAGTACAAAAATTAGCCAGGTGTGTTGGCATGTGCCTGTAATCCCAGCTACTCAGGAGGCTGAGGCAGGAGAATCACACTCCAGCCTGGGGGACAGAGCAAGACTCTGTCTGAAAAAAAAAAAAAAAAAATCTTTTGGACCCAACCCCCACCCAGGGAATGAATTCCCTTACAACATCCCCACTGACTGCTTTTTCAACTGTGTTTGGACCCTCCTCCAGAATGAAGAGCTTATTATGCCTGAGGCAGCTAGTTTCACCCTTGGCTGCCTCCAATTATCTGAAACTTCTTCCTTTTATTAGCCTGATGCTACACAGCATTGATCCTATCTATGCTCCCTCCCCTGCCTTCTCCACTCTGAAAACTCCTTAGAGACTTCAAGAAAGGAAAATGTACCCCAGCCTGGCTTTCTTCAGGCTACACAAGCCTAATTCACCCAATTCCTCCTCCTGGGACACAGGTTGCAGCCACTGCCCCATTCTGTTTGTCTTCTATGACATATTCCATTTAATCAATCTCCATCAAAAAGTGTGAAGCTCATGGGCAATTCAGACACCCAGAGCAGGGCAAAGTCAGGTATGACCATCACCTCCTCACTCTGGGCACTCTGTTTCTTTTAATGCTGCTACAAATGTAGTTTATTATTATGAAAGCCTCATGACACTCCTGACTCACAGGGAGCTTAGCATTGGCTAAGCCTTTTAAACACACGCTGTTACCCATTGTGGCTTCCCCAGCTAGTTCATGTGTTATTCGTGTTTTGAACTCATGGCTCTACTTTAAAATATGGCATATCCTACCTACTTTTTCTATAGCATTGTCAGAAGGATCTTGCTCTGGAGTTAGGTAGTTTCTAGATTCCCTTTGTATTATTTGTTCTGGGTATGCAAGAGGAGTGTTAAGAAATACTTCCTCTCACTAAAACAGTGTTCAAACACAGATTGGAGCAGAAGTCATGAGTGTAATTATGAAAAAACCTCAGCCCAGGTTGTAAGGTGTGTTATTCACATCCTTTTGGGAGCAGTTCATTCTGATTCTAATGTGGGACTTAAAGTCCAGAAGAAAGTGGGTTGAATCTGCTGGGTTATTATTATTTTTTTTTAAAGAAAACTAGAAAACTTTACTGAAGTGGTACTGGCATAAAGATAGATATATAGATCAATGGAATAGAATAGAGAGTCCAGAAATAAACCAATACATCTATAACCAATTGATTTTTGAAAAGGGTACCAAGACTATTCCATGGGAAAAATAATCTTAACAAATGGTGCCATGACAACTGATATCCACACACAAAAGAATTAATTTGAACCCCTACCTCACACCATATATAAACATTATCTTAGTAGTTCTGATAGGCATGTATACCAGACTCTTCCTAACAATAAAATACATACTTTTCTCAAGTGCACATGACACATTCTCTTGGATAGACCATATATTAGGCCACAAAACAAGCCTTAATAGATTTTAACAAATAGATATCATACAAAGTATGTGCTCTGACCAAAACAGGATGAAGTTAGAAATCGATACAACCAGGGCTGGGCATGGTAGCTCGTGCCCATCATTCCAGAACTTTGGGAGGCTGAGGCAGGTGAATTGTTTGAGGTCAGGAGTTTGAGACCAGTCTGGTCAACATGATGAAACCCCCTCTATACTAAAAATGCGAAAATTAGCCAGGCCTGGTGGCACAAGCCTATAATCCCATCCACCTGGGTGGCTGAGGCATGAGAATCACTTGAGCCCAGGAGGTGGAGGTTGAGATCATACCACTGTACTTTAGCCTGGGTGATAGAGTGAGACCCTGTCTCAAAACAAGCAAACAAAAAGCAACAAAAAATCCCCCCAAAACCCACAGAAAATTCATGAATCTATAGAAATTTAAAAACTCATTCTTAACCAATGAGTCAAAAAAGAAATCACTTATTTAGATATTAGGGGTATTAGAAAATACTTGGAGACAAATGAAAGTAAATATACAACATACTCAAACTTGTGAGATGCAGTGAAAACAGTGCTCAGAAGGAAAATTATAGCTGTCAGCTACTGCACTAAAGAGAGAGAAAGATCTCAAGTCACTAACCTAATTTTACACCAAATTTTAGTTTGCTCTACTTTTTCTAATTCAAACATAGCAGAAGAAATAATCAAGGTTAATAGAAATGGAAATAGAAAATAGAGAATAGAAAAACAGTGGAGAAAATCGATGTAACCAAAAGTTAGTTCTTTGAAAAGATCAACATAATGAACAAACCTTTACTTAGACTGACAAAAATAAAGATGATCCATAAATAACTAAATTCAGCAATGGAAGTGGAGACATTACCACCAACCTAACAGATGAAAAAAAGATTATAAGAGAATGCTATGAGCAATTGTATGCCAATGCATTAGATAACCTAGAAGAAATGGACAAGCTTCTTGAAACACACAAAGTATCTAAACTGATTCAAGAAGAAACAGAAAAATCTCAACAGATCTCTAACAAGTAAAGAAATCGAATCAGTGATCAAAAACCTTCCGATTAAGATAAGTCTGGGATCAGATGGCTTCACTGGTGAATTCTATCAAATATTTAAAGCAGAATTAAAACCAATTCTTACCAAACTCTTCCATAAAATTGAAAAGGAGGGAACACTTCCTAATTCATTCCATGAGAGCAGCATTACTCTGATACCAAAGCTAGATAGACATAACAAGAAAATTACAGACCAATATTCCTTTTGGATATAGTTGTAAAACTTCTCAACAAAATATTAACAAATCAAATCCAAGAGCAAATTAAAAGGATTTTCAACATGACCAAGTGAGATTTATCTCAGGAATGCAAGGATGGTTCAACATAAGAAAATCAATCAGTTGATCAATCATTCACATTTATACAATGAAGAGGGGAAGAAACTACATGATCATCTCAATGCCGAAAACGATGTTGGATCCTTTGACAAAATCCAACATCCTTTCATGATGAAAAGCTCTCAGAAAACGAGGAATAGAAAGAAAATTCCTCAAAATAATAAGGGGTATTTATTTAATTTAAAAGTCCACAGTTAACATCATACTCAGTGGCGAAAAACGGAAAGCTTTCTCCCTAAGATCAGGAACAAGAGAAGAATGCTTGCTATATGCTGTTGAACATTTCTGGAAATTCTAGCCAGGGCTATTAGAAAAGAAAAAGAAATAAAATGCATCCGAATTGGAAAGGAAGAGGAAAAACTATCTCTATTCACAGATGACATGATCTTATCTGTAGAAAATCCCAAAGAATCCATAAGGTGACTAGAGCTATTAAGCAAATGCAACAAAGTTGCAAAATACAATATCAAAATGGAATATCAGCTGTGTTTCCATACAACAATGGACAACCTAAGAGGGAAATTAGAAAAGCAATTCTATTTACAACAGCAGCTAAAAGAATGAAATACATTAGCAGCTAAAAGAATGAAAGAATGGGAGTAAATCTAACCAAGGAGGTAAAAGACTTATAGATTGAAACATTGCTGAAAGAAATTAAAGACACAAAAAATGGAGAAACATCCCTGTTCGTGGATAGAAAGACTTAATATTGTTAAGATGTCTACTCTACCCAAAGTGATCTACAGATTCAATGCAATCAAAATTCCAACAGAAACAGAAAAGGTGATCCTTACATCCACATGAAATTGCATTTTGAATAGCCAAAATGAATCTTGAAAAAGAGAAATAAACTTGAAAGCTTCACACTATCCAACTTTGAAAGCTACTACAAAGCTACAGTAATTAAAACAAAGCTATAGTAATTAAAACAATACTGGCAGTCTGGGCACAGTGGCTCAAGTCTGTAATTTGAGAACTTTGGGAGGCTGATGTGGGAGGATCACTTGAAGCCAGGAGATTGAGACCAGCCTGATATTGCAAAATAGTGAGACCCTATCTTTACAAAAATTGAAAACAACAACAACAACAAACAGGTATGGTGATGTGTACCTGTAGTCCTAGCTACTCGGGAGCCTGATGCAGGAAGATCCCTTGAGCTCAGGAGTTTGAGGCTGCAGTGAGCTATGATTGTGCCACCACACTGCAGCCTGGGAAATAGAGACCCTGTCTCTAAGAAAAGAGAAAAAAAGTACTGGCATAAGGACAGACATATAGACCAATAAAATAGGACAAAGAGCCCAGAAATAAACCCTCATGTATATAGTTAATTGATTTGCTAAAAGGTGCCACAATTAATAAATTGTGTTGAGACAAGCAGATATAACATGCAGAAGAATGAACTCGGTCCTTTACACCATATACAAAAAAGAACTCAAAATGAATCAGAGACCTAAAGTGAAGAGTGAAAGCTATATGAGACTCTTAGATGAAAAATTGGGGAAAATCTTCATGACATTGGATTTGACAATGACTTCATGGATATAACACTAAAAGCATAGAAAACAAACAAAAAAGAAAAATTGAACTTTATCAAGATTAAGAACTTGTGTGCATCAAAGAATACTATCAAAAAGTGAAAAAGATGACCTAGTAAATGAGAGAAAATATTTGTAAAGCATGTATGTGATAAGAAATTAATATTCAAAAACATAACTTCTAAAATTCAGTAACAATAAAACAACCTCATTTAAAAGTGGGCAAAGGACTCAAATAGACATTTTTCCAGAGAAAATATGCAAATGGCCACTAAGCACATGAAAAAATGCTCAACATTATTAGTCATTAGGGAAATGCAAATCATAACCACAATGAGATACCACTGCACGCTTACTAGGATGGGTATAAGAAAACAGAAGCAAAAGCCCAGAAAATAACAAGTGCTGGTAAGAATGTGGAGAAACTGGAATCCTCATGCTTTGCTGGTGGGAATGCAAAATGGTGCAGTCACTGTGGGAAACAGTTTGGTGGTTTCTCAAAAGCATAGAGTTGGGCACAGTGGCATGTGCCTGCTAAGAAGCTCTAGACCTAGACTGCCTGGCTTCAACTCTGCTCCTACTGTTTCCTAGTTCATAGTCACTACCTCCTTAGGCGAGTTTTGAGGCACTAAGACTTCTCAGGTATCAAAGCCAGGACTTAAACCAGAGTTTTTCTCACAAAGGCAGACAGCCTATTGGGAAGCTGCAAAATATCAACAAAGGTAAGATTTGATGGTTATGAAGAGTACAGCAGCTGTGGCTCACGAACCTGTAATCCCAGCACTTTGGGAGGCTGAGGCAAATCATGTGGATCACCTGAGGTCAGGCTGAGGCAAATCACTGTGGATCACCTGAGGTCAGGAGTTCAGGACCAGCCTGGCCAACATGGCAAGAACCCATCTGTACTAAAAATACAAAAATTAGCTGGCATAGTGGTGGGCGCCTGTAGTCCCAGCTACTTGGGGGACTGAGACAGGAGAATCGCTTGAACCCGGAAGATGTAGGTTGTAGCGAGTTGAGATTGCGCCACTGCACTCCAGCCTGGCCCCAGAGTGAGACTCCATCTCAAAAAATAAATAAATAAATAATAAAAGAGTACAGCAGAGGCTTCGGGCTTATCTCACACCTGTGTATGTAGTCTGCAGGGGGCAGTGGGAGCAGCCTTAGTTTCCTGAGGTTGAATTTAGGTAGAAATCTTCAAAATGAGGCCCAAAAGTCCTTTGCTGAGAAACAAGGCATTCATCAGGGGATCAGTCTCTGGTCTAGCCAACCTTGCAGTTCCGGGAAAGCTGCTTAAGTTCATTGTAGTTTGGATTTGAGTGGAAAGTCTGTTTTGGTTCTAGAGTTTTGCTCCCTTCTCGGCCCAGCTGCAGGCCCAGACGGGTCCTTGTTGGAAGTCAGCCCTCCTCCCCGAAAGGAGGAAGGGCCCTCCTGTCTGTGGTCAGAGGCATTGTACTCGCTGGATTCCAGGCTGTCAGTCTCATGGGTGAGCTCCCGGGATGCTTAGCCTGCAGATTGTTTTGTTAGTTTTCTTCTGCAATTAATTTGGAAATTACCCAGCTACCCACAGCCTCTCCCAGGTGTTCTGTAAACTACAGGCCTGCTCCTGCAGCTTTCGCCTTGGTGGAACCGATGCTGGCTGAAGCTGGGAGGGTTCTGGGTGGGGTGACAGGAGTCCCACAATGGCAGGGCTTGTTTTTAGCAAAAGCCAGTTCCCTTCAGCTTGGTCACTAACCATCCTGCCTTGTTGGATCTGAAGCAACTGGATCCACACACTCAAAGACAATATCTTTAAGCCTCACATGCCCTGTGGAGATAGGCTGGGGGTGTGGAGAATCCACCCTACTCAGAGGCCCGAAGCCAGAGGATTCCCAAGCTCCAGTCAACACTAACGATTCTCCCAGCCTCCTGATTCCCACATCTAGGGAGGAAGGGGCCTCAGACTTCTGGTTCATTTTACTGAGGATTCGTTACACCCGGGTTGAGGGTCGGTCCCTCCTGTGTGCAACGATCACATGACCTTGAGCTCATCATTCCCTTTTCTTGGACCTTAGTTTCCTCACCTGCAAAGGGTATATTTGAGACTTGCTGCTTCCCAGGGGAATGTGAGGATCCAAAGAGATAACACCTGTGAAAGTGCTCGGTACCCCCTGAACAAAGTGGCTTTTGGAAAATGTGAGGATTATTATTAGTTGTGCTCCTGCTGAGCTCCTGGAGCTGTGGAACGGTCCTAGACTAGGGTCTACGATGATAACTCACTGTAACCCGGAAAGTTACTTTTTCTGGTTTCTCTTCCATAAAACAAGGGGTAGAGCTAGATAATCTGTTACCTGCACATTTATTTATAAGAATGGAAAGAGCTCAAAGGGAATAAATCAAGAATCAGTTTTCCCAGGCCCTGTCAGGGTCACCTTCTGTATCAGGATACATTTGTTTGTTGTTGTTGTTGTCACTGTTGTTTTTGAGACAGAGTCTCGCTCTGTTTCCGAGGTTGGAGTGCAGTGATGCGATCTCGGCTTACTGCAACCTCTGCCTCCCAGATTCAGGCAATTCTCCTACCTCAGCCTTCTGAGTAGCTGGGATTACAGGTATGCACCACCATGCCTGGCTAATTTTTATATTTCCAGTAGAGACAGGGTTTCACTGTGTTGCCCAGGCTGGTCTCATACTCCTGACTTCAAGTGATCCACCTGCGTTGGCCTCCAAAAGTGCTGGGATTACAGGCGTGAGCCACCGCGCCTGGCCAGCCACATGCCTGTTTCTCTTCCCGTTTCTTGTTAAGACAAAATAAATGTGTTTCAGAAGTCCACAGCAGACTTTCTTGAACATCTCATTGGCCCAGAAAGTATCCTGTACCTATTTCCAAATCAATCCCTGGCAAGAGTGATGGGATGATTACCACGCTTACCTTATGCAAGTCAAGATTCACCACCAAGGGATAAGACTTCCCTAAAACACATGACCAACTGAAACCTGAACAAAATCAGGGTCTTGTGAGCAAAGAAGAGGTGAAGAAGATGGGTGGGTAGACAACTAGCAGTGTCTAGAACACCTTCTCAGATTTAACAAGATAAGCTGATATTTATATGCCAGAAAGAGGGTGGATTGTTTCATGCCTGTCTGGAGTTGCCCACTGGACAGTTGTCCTCAACATAGTCCATCTGGTCACCCCCAGCTCTGCCATCAAAAGCCCTGAGCACAGTCCCCAGGAGAGGACACCATTCTGTCTTTATGAGCACCTGTGCAGGGAAAATGAAGGCAAACCCCACTTCACACAAGGTTGAATCATTGTGTGAGGTTTTGATAAAAATTTGGGATAAAAGAATTGTGTTATGATGTAGGAGGGGAAATTTTTGAAAACATTCATATTAAATGTAATTTTTTCATAGTGTGAGAAACCCTTCATAGGACTGCTTGTGGAAAAGCCATGTTCCTAATTGCACTCCCAGTCCCGAGGTCTGGGCCTTTGTGAAAGAGTGACATGGTCTGGCTGGCCTTTGAGCTGGGTCACACATTGGCTGCTGTAGGGGAAGCCGCCAAGGGAGCAGGGGAGGTAGCAGGGGGTCCTGTTAGGAGGCCGACACTGATCCAGGAGAGATAAGAGGGTCCTACTGGGCTGGCAGCTGTGGAGGCGTGGCATGGGGTTAGGTGGTTCCTGGAGAGGGAATGGTCAGGGCAAATTCATGATGACGGGAACACATGGGAGTGTCAGAGAACAGCAAGTGGTGTGTTAGCTGCAGCCTAGGGGTGTGGGAAGGCAGCTATGGGAGATGCAGCTGGCAAGAAGGTTGACATAAGGATCACTGAGGGTCCCAAGTGTCAGGTGAGGTGCTGAAGCATTCTACTGCAAACAGCAGGGAGCCTACTCCACAGGGCTGGAGCTCAGCCTCAGGGAGGTAAGGCTGGCAGCAGGGACAGAATGGAGTCAGGAGTACCCCTTGGGAGGTCCTGGCTGGCTGCTGGGGCCATGAGCAGAGGCGGGAGTTGAGTCCTGGTAGGCGGTGGCTTTCAATTTATTGCCTGGTTGCAGAGTGCCTCCATGCCTGAGAAACCATGGCTGGGGCTCTGCCCTGACCACCCCTACTTGAGAAGCTGTTCCAGGTTCTCAGATAGCGAGATAAACCGGTGCTCTGCCCCATGGCTGAGATCCACCCTGATTCTGGCTTCCCAATCTCTTCCTCACCCTGGGAGGGGCTGACAGCTGTTCCCCAGGCCTCTCTGACTACGTACTTCCTGGTTAACCCTTCTGGACTGAGCTGGAAATCTGAGTGTCCGCTCTCAGAAGAGGGAGTGTGGGGCTGGCTGAGGGGCTCAGGGACTCCACAGGGAACAGACAGCCTTCCTCTTTTGAGGCCAAGCATTGAGGACCATGCCAGGGGCTCTTCTTTGGCCTCAGCCAGAAAGAGGAGATGCTAGAGAGAGGCAGGGGCAGGAAAGCAGAACTCATTATGGGTCTTCCATCTCCCCCCCCCGCCACCCCGCCACCTGTCCATCCCGTTTAAAATTTTGTTGGCTGCTTAGTTTGACCTGAGAAGCCTAACTACACTACTTTCTAGGTAGTTCTAAGCTATTTATTTAACAGGGAAGTCCATCCCTCAAGCTACACTCCATCCCCATTCCTTAGCCCCTACTTTACATCTTCACTGGATTACTTTTACTTCCATATTATCTTCATTAAGATGATAATCAAATGCAGTCTCCATTGGGGGAGGCATTGGTTCTAGCCCAGCTTGGACTTACAGCTGTGAGATCTTAGGCAAGTCACAGGCCCCTTCTTTGGCTCTATGGAGGCTCCACACACACTCCCAGTATTCCTATTTATTCCCATTGGGAACTTATACAAGCAGTGAGATGAGAGTCCTGGTTCTCCCTGTGTTAGGGGATCCTGGGAACATGCTTTCCCAATCTGGGCCCCTGCCCCGTCCTTCATAATGCATGCCCCTATCTGAACGGCTTTTCATCAGGGACATTTCCACCACCACTGCCACCTGCCGCCATCTTGTCATGCCTACCCTCAGGAACAGGCTGAGCACATACAGAAAGCCAAGCTCAGGAAGGTGTATGTGTTCGAGGCAGGGGAGGGTTCCTTAGGGCACTGAGGACCTTAGAGTTTCTCCTAGAGGATCCCTCTGCCCAGACTGACTTGGAAACAGGGACCCCTTCCAGTTGGCCATTGTGTCCTGAACAGAAAGCTTCATTTTTCTCCTAAACCCTCAACTACCTCAGACCTGGGGCCATAGCTGAAGGGTCAGAGGCAAAGTTTATTCCATACTCGGGCAATTGACTGCTGCTTAGGGATGGTATAGAGATCGAACCCAACGTCCCTACAGTGCCTCCGCCTGGAGTCAGGACCTGGCTTCCTGCCCTGGCTCTGTCACCCCAGCTTTCAAGATGCTTCCAGATATACTCTTGTTGAATGTCATTGTCACAGTCACCCATACCGCTGGAAACAGGAGGTGAGGTGCAGTCTAAGGGCTAGGATTCCAAGACTCAGAAAGTACCCAAAGGAGGAGATGAAGCACTCCACCCCAGCCCTGTCCCCTTGCCACCCAGTCCTCTTTGCTCTCTGCAGTCAGAGCCAGAAGGTAGCCTTGCAGTGCTAGCTCAGGTTCCAGGCCAGAAACAGGAGGCTTCTGGAAGTTATTCTGGCATCTCTAATCTCAATAACACATTGTTTCATATTTTTCAAAGTTCTTTCTCTTTGCTCAGGGAATAGGAGTCACCTAAGGGTCTTATAGAAAGGCAGGTTCTGGTCTGGGAGGTCTGGAGCGAGGTCAGAGGACCAGCATTTCTAGCAAGCTCCCAGGGAATGTCCTTGCAGCCGACCTCAGTCTCCTGTGTAAAATAACAGGCCCTTGTAGAAGCGCATACTGCATTCAAGTGAGCAAACGAAGAGGAGTTAGAGAATGTGAAAGGGTAAGAGGGGACCTGCACCCAGTTTTATAGATGTGGAAACAGGCCCACCCCGTGCCAGAAGGACCTTGTTCAAGACCTCACAGCAATTCAGTGACAAAGTCAAGACCCCGGCCTTTTGTATAGGGGAAAAGACAAAAGTAAAAACAAAATCCAGAAAAGATACTCACATAAGCGTTAACCGTGCATTCTCTGGGCCAACTATGGGTTCCTTTGGGTTTTCCCCCGTCTTTTTGTTGTTGTTGTTGTTGTTGCTGTTATTTCCCTCCCTCTTTATTTTTCTTACCTGTTATTTCGTTTAAAACAATGAACACGTACTGATTTTGTAATGGGAAAAAAATTTTTAGTAAAAGAAAATTCTCACAAAGTTCTTAGTAAATGAGATTACGTTCATGAATGTGTTTGGTAAACTGTAACTCCACAGGGCAGCTCCAAGTCACCGCTGTGTAGTTCGGCTCAAACTGTCCAGAAGTCATTTCGAGGACGTTATCCTTCCTCTTCTCGGAGCCCACAGAGCCCAGATGAGGAAAGCCACCGCTGCCACCTAGGCCAACTACCGCGAGCAGCTTCCTGCTCCCCCGTTGTCGCCTCTGCAGTCGGGGCACTTCCCCCAAAGCGCTGGCCGCAAGAATCTTTCCCCTTAAGTCGGGGAAGAAGGTTCTCTAATCCATTTTCCGCAGTCAACGACCTCGGGCCAAGTCTGCTTTTGTTGCTGGTTCCCTAAGCTTAATTGCAAGCAAACTTAATTTGAAAGAAAATACATGATACAGCTCTAGGGCGAATTCTAACGAGCCTTGGGCAATTAGGGAAGAACGCGTCTAATTATCCACAGCTCGGGGGCGCCTGCACACGACGCGGGGGGTGGGAGGTGTGCAGGGGCCGGAGAGGGACAAACGATTTTTCTGTGTTCATAAAATGAATAAGAAAAAAATAAAAAGAAAAGGCATCTCCAGTCTCTGAGCCCCCAGATGAGGGACTGGGAGGTCCCGTCCCGTGATTTGCAAACTCCTAGTATTAGAAAGTTCCAAGTCGTACAGCGGAATGTTCCCAGGATCCCAGTCATGCGGGCTAAGGGGGCCGCCCGCGACCCCGCTGTGGGTGAGGCTTGGGGGCGGCGGGCACTGTCTCCGAGGCACTGGCTCCCCTGCGCGGCGCCCACACCCGGTCCGGGCGGTGCGCGAGCTCAGGGTATCCTTGGCCGGCGGAGGCTTGAGAAGGGCCGTCACTCTGTCTTCAATGCCTTGATCCCAACCCTCGCGCCTCTCCGCGTCCCTTGGGTTCCTGCAGCACACACCCAGATCCCTCACCGAAACGTCCTTTCTCTCCTGGTGCTGACCCTCGCCCTTGGCACAATCTTACCTGTCCCCCAAGTTGACATGTAGAATGGGGGACGAGCACGCTCGCTCTTTCCTAACCTGTCTTTCTCCTTCCCGGGGCTTGATCGCGACACTCCAGGAGGGTTTGTTACAAGCTCTTATTTAAAGCCTTTCAGCCCTGCTATGCCCTGTGCTTTACAGTTTACAAAGCGCTTTTCACATCTCCTCTCGCTTAACTTCAGGAAAATTATCTGAGGTAGCAGTCACAAATTCTCATTTCACAAATGACGACCGGAGAGGAGAAGGGACTGGCTTAAGGTTAATGGTGCTGTCAAAGCACTGAACTTGCTAATTAGGAAACAGAAAGGCTCAACTCTGGCACTAACTGGGTATAAAAACCAGCCTTCTCCAGCCCCAGTCTTGCACCTGGGCTCTTTCCCAGCCCAGAACAAAACTTCTGGGTAGAGGACTTACTTTCCCATTCGTCCCAATCAGGCAAGGCATCCTGACCTCTGTACCTGGGACAGCCAGCTTGCCTAGCTGCGTGGTAGAGAACCCTTGAACTCCATACCTGCAAAGGTTCCTAGGGAGAGCATGGCGGCCCAATACCTGCACTATTCCAAGGACACAAGTCTGGGTCTGGAATTTGGGCCCACAGGTGGCAGGGTCAGGGCTTAAGTGCCTTGAACCTCCAGATGGTCATTGACCACCACCAAAGCCAGGAAAGGCCAGCACCTAGAGCTGCACTGTGTGACACAGTGTTGCTACTGAACACCTGGCCGGTGACTGGTCCAAATTTAGAGAAGCTTTAAGCGTAAAATACACTCCAAGGCCGGGGGCAGTGGCTCACATCTGTAATCCCAGCACTTTGGGAGGCCAAGGCGGGCGGATCACGATGTCAGGAATTCAAGACCAGCCTTACCAACGTGGCGAAACTCCGTCTCTACTAAAAATGCAAAAATTAGCCGGGTGTGGTATTGTGCACCTGTAATTCCAGCCACTTGGGAGGCTGAGGCAGGAGAATCACTTGAACCCAGGAAGTGGAGGTTGTGGTGAGCTGAGAGTGTGCCATTGCACTCCAGCCTGGGTGACAGAGCAAAACTCCATCTCAAACAAACAAACAAACAAAACCCTCCAAATTGTAAAGCCTTCATGTGAAAATAGAGTAAAACATCTCCATTTTTATGTTGATATCATAATATTTTTTATATGTTGGGTTAAGTATATCATTCAAATTAACCTCATCTGTTTCTTTTTACTCTACTAATGTGGCTACTAGAAAAATTAAAATTACACATGTGGCTTTCACGCTATTTCTAATGGAGAGCACTGATTTACACAAATCCCCATTTGGACTGAACCAAGTTCTCATGTCTTCGTGAACAGGATAGTGCAGTCCCCAAATTTTTTCACACTCCCAACCCTTCCCTATCAAGTTTATACAGAAAGAGGCTGAGTTTCTCTTGCCAGAACTCACTTGCTCAAAGATTTTTATTAAAACAGTCCATCTGAACACTCCAGTTTATCTAAAAGCTGTGACTGGAACCTCTGAAATATTTAATGTTGAAAATGTTTGCTCTAGAATTGAAACTTACAAGATTTCTCAGGGGAAAGGTGGGAGAGATATTGGACTTTCTCTGATTTTAGTGAGCTGCTACTTAAGCCCAAAACGAAGTTAAAATTCCAGTTTCTTTCTAAAGCTCACTTTAATGACTGCCCCAATTTAATTTTTCTCTTTTCTTATTGCATGGGGAGGAGGCTGCTGAGGTGTAGCAGGGGGTGCTGGGGATGGAAGGGCCCTCCCCAACTACTGAAAGGTGTCACCAGTGGGCTCCCTGAAGCCTCTCATCTCCTTAAACTTTAGTTCACCCATTGGGTCCAGGGCTGCTTGATGACAAGAAACAGTGGCCAAATGAACGAATGTATTTCTATCTGCCTTATAATGGAAAACCAGATTTATGACTCGGCAGTAACAGCTACCGAATGACCAGCACATCCTGCTCAAAAGATCAGTAAGTTCTGATATAATTGCTGCCTGGAGCCAATTCTGGGATTTTAGGTTAGACGCTTGCCCGTGAGCTTCTTTTCCATTCCCTAGAACAGCGGCTAGGCTTTGGGTGGCTACTCAGAGGCCCTGAGTGGCCCATCATTGCTGCCAAATATGCAGGGCAGCATCCGAGATGATGGGGCCCTGAATGACAACGCGGGGGCGGTGGGTACTCTGCAGCCCTCTCGAGTAACAGATGGGAGAGACTGAAGGTTCAGGTGATGGGACTGGGGCGCTGAGGCACAGTTCAACTCGGAGCTAGGTCTCAAGTTCTCAGAGGCAAGGGAAACCAGCCCAAGTCAACCAGAGCAGAGATTTCTCCCATTTAAAAAAGAAGAAAAGGCTAATTGTTTTGCAAATTTGTCCTCACTTTAAGAAGAAAGGCGCTGCCGCGGAGCCTTTTATTGTAGCAACGCAGTTAAAGGCGCTAGAGGCCGAACCGCGTAAACGGGGCCGAGTTTCCAGTAGCACATGGAAGGCTGAAGTTAAGTGATTCCCCACAATTTGGATTCTGGTCTCTGGTGTTGACACTACGCTGCCCTCTGGTTACCGCCAAGGACCCTCCCCGAGGAATGCCAGAAAGCATCTCCTTTGGGGGCTTCGCCCCATCGAGGATCCCTGTGCCATTCCAAGTGTTCTGGCTGCCTCGACCCACCTCCTCCCGTTTACAAAGTAAATCGGGTGCATTCGCTGTGCGCGGGGAGAGTGAGCCTCTGTGGCCCACTCGATCCCTTCCACGTGGGTCCCAATTGAATCCTCTCTCCAGTCCTGTTCTCAGGTTGCGGGAAACGTAGTTCGTGTGAACAGCCGAGGTATCTATGAGTTTTTGTTCATACGCTCGGCTCACATGGCGGACACGAACCGATCTATCCCGCCGGAATAGGCGGCTGCATGGCGCGCATGGTAGGCGCCTGCATTGCCTCCTCCGAGTTGCCCACCAGGGTTGTAGCAAGGCCCCAGAGCTCCGAACTGGCCGGGCGACGTGCGCCCGTAGAAGTCCACCACGGTCTCCACGCCTCCACTGCTGCCGCCCGTTGGGGGCGAAGCGGGTCCCGCCAGGCGGCCGGCAGCGGCGAAGATCGTGCTGCCTGCGCCCTGCGGATACGCGCCGTCGGGGCCCGCGTAGGTGGCAGCATAGGCCGAGGGGTTGGCCTGCCGGGCTCCGGTGCAGCCGGCGGGCTGGTAGCCGGTGGTAGTGGCGGGGACGCCAGCTGAGGCAAAGGCGCAAGAGCCGCGGGGCCCCGACGGCGCGGGACCCAGCTCTGGGCTGAGCGGCCGCTCAGGAACTAGGCCGAAGACGCGGCAAGGGCCGGGCGACGCCGCGGGGTAGTAGACCGGAGGCGGCGCGGCCAGCGACGGCGGTGCATAGCCAGCATAGACGGCGCCCGGGTAGGGCGGGCGCGCGGCGGGCACCGCGCCCGGGAAGATGGCGGCAGCGGCTGCGGCGGCAGCGGCTGCGGCAGCCGCCGCGTCGTGCATATAGGCCGGGTAGGTGGAGAGGTCCGAGCGCTTGAAGCGCTTGCGGCGGCGCAGGAAGCTGCCGCTCTCGAACATGTCCTCGGCGTTGGGGTCGAGCGCCCAGTAGTTGCCCTTCCCCGGGCGGCCGGCCTCGCGCGGGATCTTGAGGAAGCAGTCGTTGAGCGTGAGGTTGTGGCGGATGCTGTTCTGCCACTTCTTGGGGTTGTCGCGGTAGAAGGGGAAGCGCTCTGTGATGAACTTGTAGATGCCGCCCAGCGTGAGGCGGCGCTCGGGCGCGTGCGCGATGGCCATGGCGATGAGCGCGATGTAGCTGTAGGGCGGCTTCCCGCGCTGCAGGGGGCGCTTGCGGCGGCGCCCGCCCGCCCCGCGGCCCGCGGCCTCCCCCGGGACCCCGGCCCCTGCCGCCGTCTCGCCGCGCTCCTCCTTCACGGCAGCCAGCACCTCCGGCTGCGGCGGCGGCGGCCCGCTCTCGGCCGTCATGACACGGGCGTCCCGCGCCCCCGGGCTCTGGGTCCCCGCCGCTCTCGGGGGGCGGGGGCGGACCTGGGGTCCCCGGAACGGACGCTCGGCCCCTCTGCGGAGACTCAGGGCGTCCTCGCGGGCTGGCCCCGAGAGCACAGCGGCCCAGGCCGGCGTGCGCTGGAGGCTCGGCGTCTGCCGTCTGGGGCTGGCGCGGTGCAGACGAAGGCTCGGGAGTGACCCGCCCGCCGACGGCTCAGCCCGCGTGGTGCAGCTCGAGGCGGGCAGCGGCGGTGGCCTCGGGACCGGGACTGGGCCCCGGTCGCCGGCTGAAGGGTCCCGTGCGCGCTGGTGCCAGGTGGTCGAGGGGTCCAGAAGCGATCCCGGGGTTGGGGTGGCTGCAGCTGGTCTGGGGTGCGGGCTGGTTTGAGGTTTACCACCGAGGTTGTGCGCACAGAAGAGGCTTCGGGCTTGAAGGCCAGAGCGAGGGCAGTTAGTACAGGCGCGGGGCGATCTGGCGGGGGCCGCCCATGCCCTGCCCCTGAGGCCAAGGCGGCGGGCCGCGCCACGGGCAGTGAGGCGAGGAGAGGGCAGCGAGGTCGGGGCGCGGGCCCAGGCGGGGCTACCTGAGGCTGCTCCTCTCCGCGGCGGGGGTCTCCAGCCCTGCGGACCGCTGGCGAGGCTCTCCCCTGCACACGCCTGGACCGGCTCCTCCCTCCGCCGGCTTCCCCTCCTTAAAGGCGCCAGGAAGCGTGGGGCGGCACCGGTTCCCTGCCCGCCCCCCGACTGCCCGCCCCCCGGGGCTCGGGCGCACCTCCCCAGGTAAGCAGCTGTGGCAGCGCGGCTGGAGCCCCACAATGTCAGGGCGGGGAGGGCGCTTGCAGATCCCCCGGGCCGGCTCCCTCCGTGCCCGGATCAGGAGACCTCGGCGCCCGAACTCAGAATTTTCGGACTTCTCAGGCCTCCGCCAAGGGCTGGGACTCGCAGGTGAAAGAACGGGCTCGTCTCACTTTTTTGTCCTGAGAGGGTGAGAATTGGCCGAGAAGGCGCCCGGTATTTGTGGGAACGGGGAGGGAGAAGTTCCGGGACACCGGCTCCTAGGGCCTTTCAGGATGGTTTCCAAACCCCAATCGTGGCTGCCACGGCCACTCGGCACTCCAGTCCCCCCATCTTTAGATGAGGATTCCTAGGCCCGAAAGGGAAGGTGACTTGCCGTGGCCCCACTGCGACTTCTTCGCTTTTCGGAGTCTCCAACCTGTGTCTCTTTTAGACTGCTCTTCCCCACTGAGTGGTAGAGGTAGCCACTTTCCCTTTTTGGGCCCCAGGTCCCTCGACTATACCGGGGTTTGGATCTCTCAAAAGTCCTTAAGAGGCAGATATTTAGGGAAAGGTCACCTTCTTACCCTCAATCATCCGTCTTTGAGAGGCCCAGGATCCCTCTCTATTTGATGGATAGTGGAGCACGGATTAAAGATGACGCAGATAAGTAACTTCCTCCTCCAATTCCCCGGAGCCAGGATAGCTCTGAAGACCCTCAGAGGCAGCCAAGCAGCCCCTTCCCGCAGCATGAAATGAAGGCTGCGGGTTATGGGGGAATGGAGAGAGAGCTGCGACGGGTGGGCACGTCTCCAGGGGAAGGGGCGGGCAGTCGGGACATGTATGCTTCATGGGTGTCCAATTTCTGAGTTCCTTTCCTGCTGTTTCTGAGCTGGGACTTGGTCCTAACCTGAAATCCTTGCGGCGCGGCCCCTGTGGCCTGGGGTCGCTCCCTGGCCATTCAATGGAAGATCCAGGGCCTGTCCCTGTCCCCTTTCAGGGCCTTAGTGTTCTACCCATTTAAATATCGGCTGAAGGGCATGTGCTGATCTCCGAGCCCCCTTCTAGCCGTAGGATTCGGGCCCTTGGCGCGGGTTCCAATGGCTCCAGCCTGCATGCAGCTTTCCGGGGCCGGGGCTGTGGGTGCAGGGCCACGCGGAGGGTGCCAGGCGAGCATGGGCTATCCAGGGTTTTGGTCGCGTTTCATTCTTCGTGGTGGTGAGATGAGGGCGGGCTTAGCCCGGCCAAGCATTGGGGAGCTGCCTTCGGAAGAGCGAGGCAAAGCCCAGATCCTGGCTCAGTCGACCAGGTGTGTGAAAACAATCGAAGCGTTTGCTTGACAACATTCCCCGGCAGAGGGATGGTTGAATGAAGGAAGAGGGGCTTTACACTCGCTAAACAAAACTCTTGCCTTCCTTCTTCCCGAGTAATGAAGAAGCAAAAACCCAGATTTCGCCCTATTTCGTTTTTACATAGAGGGAAAAACTTGAAATTTTAAAAGTTTAACTGGATTATATTATAGGCACCCTTTAATACTGAATTCAGTGGTTCTCAGTATTTTCAAGATTCTGAGATTCAGATATCCAGATTTTAAATTGTGGACGACCATTGTCTTAACGTGATTCCATAAATCTAGAAAATGTGATCCTGTAATTCTAAGATTCCATGACTGGGAGTCTAACTTCTTTGACAATGCTTATATTCCTTTGACTTAAGCTTCTAGTCAAAGTCTAAAATCCTATCTATTAAGGTACTGGTACTAAACCAGGCATGATGGCTGGAGCCTGTAGTCCCAGCTACCTGAGACTAAGGCAGGAAGATGGCTTAGTGCACAACCAGGCTGTAGTGCACAATCATTGTGCCTGTGAATAGCCACTGCACTTCAGCCTGCGCAGCAGAGGGAGACACGGTCCCTTAAAACAAAACAAACAAAAAACTGGAACATTAAGATTTGTGCCTGAAAATATGATGCCACTCTTGAAGCTGCTACTTTTCTAGTTTTTTTTTATTTTTTTCCACTCTAAGTTACGTATTATTTAATTGGAATTCCTGTCTAGGAATGTCTGATTGGAAATTTGAATCCTGTAAATCCACAATTCTCTTTTTCCTTAATTCTAAAATGTTAGTGCTGGATCCACTATTCTGTAGCTCAGATAACCTGATTCTAATAATTCTTCTAATATTCATGATTGTATGCTTTAATGATTAGTCCCATGACTTTATGATTCTCTACTTTTAAGCTGCAATGACCATAGTTAAAAGCCTTCATGTCTCAGGATTTTCTGATCGTCAATGTCTTGTCTGTATGACCTCATTCTTCTAGAATTCTGATTATTTTCTCAAACTTTGTTGATATCAAGCTACTCCTGTGGCCCAGACCGAGACCTAGCATCATGAGATTAAGAATTTCCAAGACCATGATCCTAAGATTTTCGCAAAGGACCCCTAAATTTCTATCTCATAAACGTTCTATTCAAATAATGCATTTGAAGATTCTGTGAGTCCACAGTGAGTTCACATTAAATGATTTGGTGAGTACACAGGTCACAAGTTTACCCATTTGGATCAAAACCAAACATAAAAATCTCCTTGGTGCCTTGGTGCTTAGGCATTTCCTTGCTCTTCCCATTGTTTCCTTCTTGGTTTCTTGAGAAGGAACGTGGTCATGGCCAAGTTCTCCCCTCTCCTCTGGCACAGTGCTCCTTAACGTTTGTGAATCATCTGGAAGCTAGGAAGGGCAGGTTCCAGCCCCTTGTTGATATGGGTAGGCCAGTGATTTCTGTCTGCTTCCTGCTGATCTTCAGCCCTTCAAGTATTCCCAGCACCCTTGGAGAAGCCTGCCTGCAGCAGGCCATTTTGTGTGCATAGGGGGCTGGGGTGGGGATAGGGGGGCACTACTGGGAATCTGTACAAGATGTTCTTCTGCAACAGCTGCTTTCTCCAGTTTTGAATTACCCTTGGAGACTTTGTAAATAAAAACAAGAGGGGTCCAAGGAGTCAAGGAAAATTCCTCTAGATTCCTTGACAGAGATTCCCCTGCTTGCAGTTCTTCTATTTAAGGAAATCACTCTGGATTATGGAAGGGACTTGTAGAGAGGAAAGCCTTGGGCTGAGAGGGAAACTCAGGTCTTTGGGTTCTTACTCTTTGCCCCCGAAGCCTCTCTGTCTTTTCCTGAGTTCTGAGAGCCTCACTTATTCTTAATTCTTTGGCCTGGGCTGCCCATTTTACTGAATAAGAAAACTCCAGCCCTCCGCACTTATGCTAATCTGATCCAAGGATCTCCTTAACAGCAGCTCGCAGTGACCTCTGTTTGGGTTTCTCCGGCGCATTCTGTCTGGGTCAGTGGGCTGTATGGCCCCAGGGAGCATCAGAGCAAGACACTGCCACAAAAGGGGGCCCCAAGTCACACTCAGCCCTGCTGACCCCAGAAGACATCCTTCTAAAGCAGCACTAGCATTGTGAGGGCTTCCACCCAAATCGCTCAAGACCCACCTAGCGACTTTAAACTATCCACTGCTCTTCTTAGGCCCCAGCTTCTCCATCTGTGAAGTGTGTGTGGGGGTGTCCCATATCTGCGCCTTCTCTTCCACCGAATCGAGGTGATAAAGTGGAGCGCATTACAGACGCACGATCGTGTTCTTCCTCTTTTAAATTGTTTCAAGGCGAAACTTGGACAAGGAAAGACAAGACGCTGGGGGAAATTCCAGCCTGTTCCACTCACGGGCTGCGATGAAATGCGCCCCCTCCCCGCCCCGTCCCACGGAAGAAGCAGCGGTTGATTAAAGTATAACATTTTCTGCGGTCTGGCCGGGGATTTTGAGTCTCCGAGGCTCCCGCAGGCAAGGACCCTTTCGGCTCCCCCAGCTCCGCGAGCGCTCTCTCCCTTTAAGTTGGTCCACTTAAACACTATGAAAAGATTATCACTGTCATCTCGTCACTCAGTGACAGGATGGAGGATCTTGGGGCCCAGGAAGGGGAGCCTTCTGCTTCCGTTTGCTTGGATCCCGCCACCAACGTTCTTCCGTAGATAAGATGCACCTAGCCTCTCCTACTTCCCTCCCCACAAACCCTCCCACAGTGTTCTCTCCCAACAATCTGCGCGGGCCCGGGGCACTCAGGGTTCTCAGAGCAACGGGGAGCGCAGGAGCCTGTTTGGAGGTCCAGGAGCTTTGCGACCGCAATGAGAAGGGGAAGTCGGCTCCAGACGATGTGGACTTGTCCCACCACGCACAGCGTATTGGGAACAGAGTCAAGCCGGACCCTGCCCCCGCTCCAGGTTGGCTCCACGCGCTTTCCCTGCGTTCCGGACCCAAGGACCATGAAGCGCAGGCCACCACTCGTGTCTGATCCAACCCAGGCGGGCAGGCGGGAGTTCAGCTGTGGTGGTGGGCAATCCCAGCAAAGCCGTGGCCTGGGGCAAAGGTGGCAGCTCGCAGGCACATTTCAGTTAGATTCTGGGACCCTGGGTGCAGGATCGGCCCCCAGACAACGTCGGGAGTCCATGTTTCTTGGTCTGGGTCCGAAATAGGTGCGCGGCTTTGGAGCACTTGGAAACCTGAAATTTGCACACAAGATTGTAGGTGTTCATTTCAGGAGAGAGTCCATGGTTTGGAAGACAATCTCAAAAGAGCGGATGATTACTCCCCTTCTCCCTTAAAAAGGGAGATGTGTTAGCCTGGATTCTAATTCAACCACTAGAGGCACAGGAAGAGGCAGTGACTTTTTCCTCTGCCCCAGGCCAGCCTCTGTTGGGATCCCATCCCGCAGCTCAGTGCGGTCGCCTGAGGAGGGACAGCCGGGCTGGTTGCCTCCCGGTACAGCTTAACCCGGTTGCTTGGCTGCTTGGCGCCCGAGGCCTGAGGTGGACGGTTGGGAGGTGGCGCCGGGAGCTGGAAGACACTTGAACCTGGATACTCGAGAGCAGCCAGCTCTCCTCTGGCCTCTTCCCCACTCCCCCTCGGGCTGTCGGGCTGTGTGTGTGTGTGTGTGTGTGTGTGTGTGCGCGTGACCCTAGTCCTGGAGCGCGCGTCTCTCTCGGTTTCATCGTAGGTCTTTTTGCCTCTTATGAATATATGTGCATGTGTCCTGCCTTTCTGGGCGCATCTCCCCGGGGTCACCCGCGCGGCAGCCCGCGGGCTAGAAATAAGGGGACCAGCTGCACACTCCAGCCAGGTCCCATTTGCCCAAACAAGCCTCTTCTGTCCTGGAGGATGGCACAGAGAGTGGCAAGACAGGACAGAGGGACATCCACCCAGGAGGACCCTGGAGCTGGTAGGAGTCGGATTCTCGGCTTTTCTGCCTAACAGCTTCCTTTGCTTGGCAGAGCCTGACCCAGGGAAGAGAGGCACATAGGGTTTTTCTCTGCATGTCCAAGGCTCTAAACAGTCTGCTCCTAGTGAGTGCTCCTGCGGGCTCTGCATGAACCTTCAATGCTTCCCATCATCCTCCTGCAGGATCAAGTGCTTTCCTGGGCCTGTCATTGAGGGCCCTCCCTACACAATGCAGCTTCTTTCCACTCTCCCTTGGTCTTTCCTTTCTCAGCATCTGAGGACACTGGCCCTCACCAAGTCTTCTGTCACAAGATGACCCTCCTGTGAGAACCTGTTACTCAGTTCCTATCTCTGCCTCTTCCAAGCTGTGCAACCTTGGCCAGTCATTTATCCACTCAGCCTCAACTCGTCATGCTATAAAATGGGGATAAATACTAATAGAAGGAAGTTGTGAAAGTTAATAATGTTAACTCAGTCATACAAAACTCTTCCATGCACACACACTGTTTTAACCACTTTGCACATATTAAATACACTAATGTATCAAGAGACCCAGGGGCTGGTCTCAGGCCTGTCACTAACTGGACATTGGGAGCACATCCAGGAGAACTGGCAGAGCACTGGATCTAGAAGACATGGTAATGGAACGATAGGCCATCTAGACAGGTGGGCAGCTGCAAAGCAGCCCAGAAGCAGAAGCCTTGCAGGTGATAAGCAGGCATGAGGGGAGATTCAGACTCAGAGCGGCATCTTGTACCCTAGGATCAAGTACTGGGGACCCTGGGATGATCCTGGGGTCTAGAAATAACAAGCTTTCAGGGGCAGTTTGGCTAACTTGACCCTACTGGGCTGGGGTCTGAGGGTCTCACAGGAGTATCCTTTCTCCCTGGTTTCTTGGAAACTTAGGGCCTTGAATGTGCATGCAGCCCTTGCCTTTGCCTGGGCAGATCTAGCCCAACTTTCGGTGGGAGGGTCAGGGAAAGGTTCAGCACTGAGCTGGGGCCCAGCTTCTGTAGGTTCAGAAGTGTTTTCTTCAGTCCTGAAGCCATCTGCATGGTCATCATGCCCATCAGCCAGTAGGGTAGGACTCTAGGGGGCTCTGGGGCTGGCCAGGATAACTGGGCTTGCCCTCCTGATGTGGATTTGAATGTAATCCAGGGGTATGAAAAGGTGAGGAACAGCTGCTCAGGTCCCTGTAGGGGGGCCTCACCTTGAGTAGCTGGCGTATGTGGCTCCCTGCCTTCCCTGAGCCCTGGCCAGGCCAAACTGTCCATAGGTGGTGGGACCAAACATACTCCTGGAACAGGGCTCTGGGTCAGTGGACAAACACAGTAGCGAAGCCCTGGATGTGTGTACAGGTTGTGGGGATGAAAAGAAGTGAAAGGAAGGAAGGAAAAATCGCTTCTGAAATGGCCAGGAGGTAGAGTTGACAAAGCTTAGGAAAGGTTATCAATTAGCTGCCTTGTGGGGTTGGTGTCCCAATAGTCCTCTGACCACTTGGGCTCTGGCCTACAAGACTCTTTTAGGGAAAGCAGGGGCCCAACTATGGAAAGAATCATATTAATGCTCTCTGAAAGCCTGCACAGGCTTCTGTCACTTCTGTTTTCTAAGTTTTAACCCTCTCATAGACTTTCTACTATATTCTCATCTCTGATTTGTGGAGCTGCCTCTGAAAGCTGGGGCATTTGCTGGCCAGAGATGATTGACATCAGCTTTACCCAGTGAATGAACAAGACTATCCAAGCATAGGTAAGCAGCTCTACTCTTTCCCTGGGTTCACTTTGTTAATCCGCCCTCTAGTACCCCTTCCTTGGGAAGTGGGTTTCTAGAATTTGTCATTTATTAGTATTGAAATAACCTAAAGAGTCAAACAGTGACAGATGATTTCCACCGAGAGAAGAAAAGGGGGCATCCTTTACACCACACCCTAAGCCTGTCCAGCATTTTATCAATGACTTAGAGCAAGCTCATCCAACCCGCAGCCTGTGGGCCTCATGTGGCCCAGGACAGCTTTGAATGCTGCCCAACACAAATTCTCAAACTATCTTAAAACATTATGAGTTTTCTTTTTTTTTTTAGTTCACCAGCTATTGTTAGTGTTAGTATATTTTATGTATGGCCCAAGACAATTCTTTTTCTTCCAATATGGCCCAGGGAAGCCAAAAGACTGGACACACCTGACTCGGAGGAAGACACAGAAGGAAGGCAGGCTGATCTGGCTTGTGGCTGACCACACTGAGGTGCTAATGCTGGGAGTTGACAGACTCCAGGCATAGAATAATCACTGGGTTGGGAGCCTGAGCCAAAACCAACAAGAAGACATTTTAAAAACTGTTATGAAAACATTGTAACATTACAGGAGACAAATCAGGAAGAAAAAAAGTCACACGCATGCCAATGATCTATCATTCATCTATTAGAATTTTCTGTTCTGTTTTTCTTCTCTTTGTGTTCTTATGCATAAGTATGCATGTTTATATAGGTATAACCATAGCATAAGTACAATTCTGTAGTTTTTGTACAATGTGCATTTGCATTATTTTGTAAACACAGCTAAAAACTGCTCCTCACTTCTTGTTTTTCATCTGTAATTGTGAAGGAAATGGTCTAGTGTTGATTTAACCCTTTCACAGTAGCTGGGAAATTAGGTAATTTCCAGTATCTTTGATGTAGGTGAAGTTACTATGAATGTGTTTGTATAAAGAGCTTTTTATATTTTTTGGAAATATCCTTAAGACAAATTCCCAAGAACAAGATTTATGGAGACACAAATATTTTTATGGTTAATATAGTGTTACTAAATTGTCTCCAAGGGTATCTTGTAAGTCACAACAATCAAGATAATTAACGTATTTATCATCCCTAAAAGTTTCCTCCTGTTGTTTTGCGACCAAATTATCCCCTACTCCCATTACCCATAAGCAATCACTGATCTACTTTATCACTATAGATTAGCTTGCATTTTGTAGAATTTTATATAAATGAAATAATGTAGTGTACACTATTTTGACATTCATTCATGTTATGGTATTAATAGTCTATTCCTTTATATTGCCAAATAGTATTCCATTATATGGGTATACCACAATTTGTTTACCATTCACTTATTGATGGACATTTGAGTTGTTTCTATTTTTGGTTATTACAATTAAGTTGCTCTGAATATTTGCATATAAGTCTTTATGTAGATATATGTTTTCCTTTCTCTTGGGTAAATATCTAGGAGAGGAATGTTTGAGTCATATGGTAGTCGTATGTTTACATTTATTTCTATTTTTAAAAAAAATTTTTTCAGTAGAGATTACTCTTTTGAACGTATGGTTAATTATTTTTCTTTTTCTTTATTTTTAACTTTTATTTTCAGGGATACATGTGAAGGTTTGTTACATATGTAAACTTGTGTCATGGGGATTTGTTGTACAGACATTTCATCACCCAGGTATTAAGTCCAGTACTCAATAGTCATCTTTTCTGTTTCTCTTCCTAAGCCCACCCTCCACCCTCAGGTAGGATCCAGTTTCTGTTATTTTCTCTTTGTGTCCATGTGTTTTTATAATTTAGCTCCCACTATAAGTGAGAATATGCAGTATTTGAATTTCTGTTCCTATGTTAGTTTGTTAAAGGTAATAGCCTCTAGCTCCATCCATATTCCCACAAAAGGTAAGATCTCATTTTTTTTATGGCTGCAGAAAATATGGTTAAATTTTTAAGAAACTGCGAAATACTTTTCACAAAGTAGCTGAATTTCTTTCATTTCCACTACCAGTAGATGAGAGTTCTAGTTGCTCTACCTCCTTACCAACACTTGACATGTTCAGTCTTTTAAATTTTACCTATTTTAGGGAGTGTATAGTGGCATCTCATTGGTAGTTTTTGTTTGTATTTACCTAATGACTAATAATATATTTGTTACCTACTGCTGTGCAACAAATTGCCCCCAAATTACTGGCTTAAAACAACAAACATTATCTCACAGTTTCTATGGGTTAGGAATTTGGGTGTGGCTTAGCTGGGCTGGGTGTGTCTAGTTCAGGCTCTCTTATCAGGTTGCAGTTAAGCAGAAATCATCTCAAGGCTGATTGGAACTACAGAATCTACTTCCAGTTCACTTATGTGGTTGTTGGTTGACCTCAGTTCTTCATCATGTGGACTTCTGTAGGCTGCCCAAGCATCCTTGGGCTGGTGATCTGAGAAAGAAAGCTAGAGAGAACCCAAATAGAAACCACAGTCTTTCTGTGGCTTAATCTCAGAGCCGCTTTCTATCACTTTTATTCATATTCTATTTGTTAGAAAGGAGTGAATATGTCCAACCTATACTCAAGAGGAAGGGATCACACAGAGTGTGAATACGAGGATGTGAATATCACTGGGGACCATCTTAGAAGCTGCTTACCAAAAACAATGTTGAGCTTCTTTTAATGTGCTTTTTTCCACCTGTAGATCTTCTTTGGTGATCTGCCTTGGTGAAATTCTGGCCAATTTTTTATTGGGTTGTTTGCCATCTTATTGAGTTGTAAGAATTCTTTATATTCTTTATAGCAGTACTTTGTCAAATACATGTTTCGCAAGTAATTTCTTCTAGTCTGTGGGTTGGCTTTCCATTTTTCTCACAGTGCCTTTTGAAGAGCAAATGCAAATTTTGATGAGGTCCAATTTATTGAATTGTTAATTTTATAGTTGGTGCTTTTTATGCCCTATTTTAAAAATTACTAAAATATTCTATATTATTTTCTATACATTTTAGCTCTCATATTTAGTTGATCTATTTCAAGTTGTTTTAGATGGTGTAAGGGTTGAGATTCGTTTGTTTTTCAACATGGGTACCCATTTGTTCCAGAACTATTTCTTGAAAAAATTATCGTTTTTCCATTGAATTACCTTGGCACTGTCGTTGAAAATCAATTGTCTTTAATGTTTTTTTTCTCTCTGCTTATACTGGATGGTTGATTTTTAAAAAAGATTAATAAGCCTACATTAACATGTATATGGTGTATAGCATTGATGAATTTGATTTTCTTTATTTTAAAATTTTGATTGCACACATAAAAAGTTTTGTATATTCATGTTTGAATATTTTCCTTTGTAATTTTTTTCTGTTGATTCAATTAATAGAGAATCATTACTTCTTCATAGTTGAGATAAATGTGTTACCCTGTTCTTTGATCATTTTTATGAAATTTAAAAACTATATATGACACAGAGTCTTCCTCTGTTTCCCAGGCTGGAGTTCAGTGATCTTGGCTCACTGCAGCCTCTACCTCCTGGGTTCACACAATTCTTCTGCCTCAGCCTTTGGAGTAGCTAGGATTATGGATGTGCGCCACCACACCCAGCTAATTTTTAGTAGAGACAGGGTTCATGTTGGCCAGGCTCGTCTTGAACTCCTGACCTCAGGTGATCCACCAGCCTCAGCCTCCCACTGTGTTGGGATTACAGGTGTGAGCCACCGTGCCTGACCAAAAACTATTTTTTTTTTTTTTTTGAGATGGAGTCTCTCTCTGTCACCCAGGCTAGAGTACAGTGGTGTGATCTTGGCTCACCACAACCTCTGCCTCCCAGGTTTAAGCAATTCTCCTGCCTCAGCTTCCCAAGTAGCTGGGACTACAGGCATCTGCCACCATGCCTGGCTAATTCTTTTTGTATTTTTAGTAGAGATGGGGTTTCACTATGTTGGCCAGGCTGGTCTGGAACTCCTGACCTCGTGATCTGCCTGCCTCGGCCTCCCAAAGTGCTGGGACTACAGGCTTGAGCCACCGCGTCTGGACAAAAACTATTTTTAAACATAAAAGCAATATAGTCACATTATAGAAGTTTTAGAAAATGAAATTTTAAAAGATTATTTTATCTTACTATAACATAGTTGTTATTACCATTTTTGTGTTTTTCCTTCTAGACTTTTTATATGCATATTTCCTACAAAGGTTTGTATTCCATTATTTTAAATTATTCAGCTTAAGTTATCTGGAACATATCACTCTCATCCTCCCTCCATAGCCAATCCGTTCTGAAGTTCTATCTTTCCTACTTCCCCCAAATTCTTTCAGTTTATTTCTATTCATTTTCATTTCCATTGTCCTGGTTTAAGCTACAAGAATCTCTTGCTTGGTTTGCTGTAATAACCTTTTTAAAAAATCCAGCTTAATTAGATACATTTTGCATATCATAAAATTCACTATTGTAAAGTATACAATTTTGTGGGTTGTAATACAATTGCAGACTTACACAACCATCACCACTAACTAATTCCGGAATATTTTCATTACTCCATAAAGAAACTGTATACCTATTAGCAGTCACTCCTCATTTCCTCTCCCTAGCCCCTGGCAACCACTAATCTACTCTATGGATTTGCCTATTCTGGACATTTATTACAAGTGGAAATATACAATATGTGGCCTTTTGTGGCTGACTTCTTTTACTTAGCATATATATATATATATATATATATTTTTTTTTTTTTTTTTTTTTTTTTGAGACAGAGTTTCGCTCTTGTTGTCCTGCAATGGCGTGATCTCAGCTCAGTGCAACCTCCGCCTCCTGGGTTCAAGAGATTCTCCTGCCTCAGCCTCCCGAGTAGCTGGGATTACAGGTATGCACCACCATGCATGGCTAATTTTGCATTTTTAGTAGAGTTGGGGTTTCTCCATGTTGGTCAGGCTGGTCTTGAACTCCCAACCTCATGTGATCCCCGCCCCCACCCCCCCGTGGCCTCCCAAAGTGCTGGGATTACAGGCATGAGCCACCGTGCCCGGCTACTCAGCATAATTTTTAAGGTTCATCTATATCATAGCATGTGTCATTACTTCATTCCTTTTTATCATTGAATAATATTTTGTAATAATGTTCCCTTGTGTCTATATGACATTTTTTTAAAAATTCATCCTTCAGTTGATGACATTTGCATTGTTTCCACTTTTTAGTTATTATGACTAATGCTATGAACATTTGTGTACAGGTTTTTGTATGGAAATGTTTTCAGTTTTCTTGGATATATACCAAAGAGTTGAATTGCTGTCTAACTATTTGACATTTTGAAGAATTACCAGATTGCTTTCCACAGCAATTCCACCATTTTACATCCTTTCCAGTGGTTCTAATTTCTCTACATCCTCTCCAGTACTTGTTATTCTCTGTCAGTTTGATTTTTAGCCATCTAAGTGGGTGTGAAGTGGTAACCAATTGTGGTTTTGATTTGCATTTCTTTAATGACTAATGATGTCAAGCGTCTTTTCATATGCTTATCAGCCATTTGTGTAACTGCTTCAGAAAACATCTTTCAAATTCTTTGCCTATTTTTAAATTGGGTTACTTGTTTTACTGTTGAGTTGTAGAAATCTTCACATATTCTGAGTACAAGTCCCTTATCAGATATATGGTTTGCAAATCTTTTCTCCCATTCTGTGGGTTGTATTAAGGTGTCATTTGAAGCAAAAAATTTAAAATTTTTATGTAGTCCAATATATCTTCTTTTATTTCTTTTGTTGCTTGTACTTTTGGAATAATATCTAAGAAAGCATCCCCTCACCTAAGATTATGAAGAGATTCTTCTAAGAATTTCATAGTTTTGCTCTTAGATTTAGGTCTGTAATCCATTTTGAGCTAATTTGTGTATATAATGTGAGGTTATAGTCTAGCTTCTTTTTTTTTTTTCCCCATGTGGATATCTAGTTTTGTCAGCATCATTTGTTGAAAAGACTATTGTTTCCTCTGTTGAATGGTCTTGGCACCCTCATCAAAAATCACTTGATCATAAATACAAAGGTCTATTTCTGAACTCTGAATTCTATTCCATGAATGATTTTTGTATGCACTATCAACCTTACATTCCTGGGATAAATACCACTTGGTCATGGTGTATGATCCTTTTTATATATATTGTTGGATTAAGTTTGCTAGCATTTTGGTGAGTTATTAACATCTTGCATTAGAGTGGTACATTTGTTACAATTGATAAGCCAATTTTGATAAATTATTATTAACTAACATCCATAGTTTACATTAGGGTTCATTCTGTGTTTTATAGTTCTATGGGTTTTGAGAAATGTAAAATATCATTTTTTTCTTCTTTTATAATATAGGCATTTATAGCTATACATTTCCCTCTGGATCTATGTGTCTAGCATTATGCCAGTATCACACTGCCTTGATTACTGTAGTGTTGTAGTAAGTTTGAAATCAGGGAAGTGTGGGTCTTTCAATTGTGTTCTTATTTTTTAAGTTAGTTTAGGTATTCTGTGTCCTTTGCATTCTCATATGTATTTTAGGGTCCACTTATCAATTTCTATAAAACAAACAGAGATTTTGATAGGGATTATGTTGGATTTGTAGGTTTGGGCAGTATTGCCATTATAATAATATTACATTTTCTGATCCACAAACATGGGACGTCTTTCCATTTATTTAGGTTTTCTTTAATTTCTCTCAACTACATTTTATAATTTTCAGTTGGCAAGCCTAGCAATTATTTTGTTAAATTTATTTCTAAATGTTTTATTCTTTTTGATGTCATTGTACATGAGATTATTTTCTTAATTTGATTTTAATTCTTCATTGTTAGCATATAGAAATTAATTTTTGTATATTGGCTTGTATCCTTTAATTTTTATTGGACTTGTTTATTAGTTCTAATTTGTGTGTGTGTGTGTGTGTGTGTGTGTGTGTGTGTGTTCATTAGGATTTTCTTTGCAGGTCATGTGCTAATAGAGGTGATCATCAGGTCATCTGCAAATAAAGATAGGTTTACTTGTTTCTTTCCAATATGGATGCCTTGTATCTGTTTTTCTTGCTTAATTGCTCTGGCTAGAACTTTCAATATGATGTTGAATAGGAGTTGGGAGAGCTATGACTCCTATTCAACATAGTACTGCAAGTCCTAGCCAGAGCAATCAGGCAGTAGAAAGAAATAAAAGGCATCCAAATAGGAAACAAAAAAGTCAAATGATTTGTTTACTGATGACATGATTCTACATCTAGAAAAACCTTAAAAAAGACTCCACCAAAAGGCTCCTAGAGCTGATAAATGACTTCAGTAAAGCTTCAGGGTATAGAATCAATATATAAAAGTCAGGGCCAGGCATGGTGGCTCATTCCTCTAATCCCAGCACTTTGGAAGGCCAAGGTGGGAACATTGCTTGAGCTCAGGAGTTCAAGACCAGACTGGGCAACATGGTGAAACCTCGTCTCTTAAAAAATTATTTAAAAAAATCAATATACAAAAATCATTAGTATTTCTATATGCCAATAATGTTCAAGCTAAGAGCCAAGCCAAGAATGCAACTCCACTTACAATAGCCATACTCACAAAATAAAAATACTTAGGAATACATCTAACCAAGAAGGTGAAAGATCTCTACAAGAACTATAAAACATTGCTAAAAGAAATCATAGATGATACAAACAAATGGAAACACATCCCATGCTCATGGATTGGAAGAATCGATACCGTTAAAATGGCCATACTGCTGAAAGCAATCTACAGATTCAACACTATTCCTGTCAAACTACCAATATCATTTTTCACAGAATTATAAAAAATCATTGTAAAATTTATATGGAACCAAAAAAGAACCCGAATAGCCAAAGCAATCCTAAACAAAAAGAACAAAGCCATAGGCATCACACTGCCCAATTTCAAACTATACTACAAGACTACAGTAACCAAAAGAGCATGGCACTGCTACAAAAACACACATATAGACCAATGGAACAGGACAGAGAACCCAGAAATAAAGCAACACACCTACAAACATTGGATCTTCAACAAAGTCAACTATAACAAGCAGTGGGGAAAGGATTCCCTATTCAATAAATGATCTTGGAATAACTGGATAGCTATATGCAGAAGAATGAAACTGGACCCCTACCTTTTATCATATACAGAGATTAACTCAAGATGGATTAAAGACTTAAATGTAAGACCTAAAACTATAAAAATCTCAGAAGAGAACATTGGAAATACCATTCTGGACATTAGCCTTGGCAAAGAATTTAGGACTAAGTCCCCAAAAGCAATTGCAACAAAACCAAAAATTGACAAGTGGAACCAAATTAAACTAAAAAGCTTCTGCACAGCAAAAGAAACTATCAACAGAAAAAACAGATAACCTACAAAATGGGAGAAAATATTTGCAAACCATGCATCTGACAAAGGTCTAATATCCAGAACCTGTAAGGAACTAAAACAATTCAATAAGCAAAAACAACCTCATTAAAAAATGGGCAAAGGACACAAACAGATACTTTGCAAAAGAAGACATACGGGAGGTCAAGGAATATATGAAAACATGCTCATCATCACCAATCATCAGAGAAATGCAAATAAAAACCACAATGAGATACCAGTCAGAATAGCTAATATTAAAAAGTTCAAAAATTACATGCTGGTAAAGTTGTGGAGAAAAGGGAACATTTATACACTGTTGGTGGGAAAGTAAATTAGTTTAGCCACTGTGAAAAGCAGTTTGGAGGTTTCTCAAAGAGCTACCATTTGATCCAGCAGTCCCATTACTGGGCATATACCCAAAGAAAAACAAATCATTCTACCAAAAAGACACATGCACTCATATGTTCGATGCAGCACTATGCACAATAAGCAAGGATATGGAATCAACCTAGATGCCCATCAAAAGTGGACTGGATTTTTTAAAAAAGTGCTATACATATACCATGGAATACTATGCAGCCATACAAAGAATGAAATCATTTTATTTGCAACAACATGGATGCAGCTGGAGGCTATTATCCTAGGCGAATTAACATAGGAACAGAAACATTGAATACACATGGTCATAAAGATGGGAATAATAGACACTGGGAGCTACTAGAGGAGGGAGGGTGGGAGCGGGGCAAGAGTTAAAAAATAACCTGTTGAGTACTATTCTGACTACCCAGGTAAAGGGAATTATTTGTACACCAAACTTCATCAACGTGCAATTTACCCATGTATTGAACCCGTGCATGTACTCCTTGAATCTAAGAGTTGAAAAAAAAGTGGAGAGAATGTACATCATTTTCAAAGGGAAAGGATTTGTTTTTTCACGATTAAGTATGATGCTAGCAGTGAGGTTTTTCATATCTGCCCTTTTTCAAATTGAGGAAATTCTCTCCTATGCCTACTTTGTTGAGTGTTTTTTTTTTTTTTAATTATGAAATGGAGTTGGATCTTGTCAAATGTATTTTCTGCCTCTATTGAGGTGATCATGTAGTTTATGTCCTTTATTCTATTAATATGTCATAGTATACTGATTGATTTTCATATGCTGTACCAACTTTACATTCTGAGATAAACACTACTTGGTCATGGGGTACAATCCTTTTTGTATGTTGTTGAATTCGGTTTGCTAGCATTTTGTTGAAGATTTTACATCTATATTCATAAAAGATATTGATCTATGCTTTTCTCATGATGTCTTCATCTTGTTTGGTATTAGGGTAATAGTGGCTTCACGGAATTAGTTGTGAAGTATTCCTTCTTCTTCTATTTTATTGGAAGAATTTATGAAGTCATGGTGTTAATTATTCATTAAACATTTAGTGGAACTCACCAGTGAATCCATCTAGGCCTCAACAGGCCCTCTTCCTGATCCCTCAACTGTTTGTGTTTTGTTGTTGTTGTTGTTTTTGAGATAGGGTCTTGCTCTGTCACCCAGGCTGGAGTGCAATGGCACAGTCATAGAAGACTGCAGCTTTGAGGGCCTGGGCTCAAGCCATCTTTCCACCTTGGCCTCCTAAGTAGCTGGGATTACAGGCATGAACCACCATGCCTGGCTAATATTGCTTAAATTTTAATTTCTTTTATTTCTGTAGAGATAGGGTCCCACTATGTTACCCAGGCTGGACTCTAGCTCCTGGCTTCAAGTGATCCTCCCATCCCAGCCTCCCAAAGTGTTGGGATTAGAGGCATGAGCCATCATGCCCAGCTCAACTGCTTCTGATGATTCTTCTCACTCCCCACCCCAAATATACAGGGTACAGTAGCCTTTTAATCAAAACAGCATTGTAGGTGGGGAATGACAGCCTGCTGTTACATGTTGCTGTTATTTCACAGCTGATGCAGGTATTCTGGTGATGCTACTGTGCTGCTCAGTTACCCTGAACACATTATTTTTTCACTGTGTTAATGGTATGTTCTATTTTTTACTATCAAGTACTAAGGTGTAAATTAGCATAAGAAAATGATTGCTAATCAGTAGCATATAAATTCAGAGTCAGGAATGATGGTGATGCCAAACAACCAGATTGTCCACATGGGTGACTGGGAGAGTGGCACCTTTGCTTTCTGATGGTTCAATGTACACAAACTTTGTTTCATGCATAAAATTATAAAAATATTGTATGAAATTACATTTGGACTATGTCTATAAGGTATATATAAAACATAAATAAATTTTCTGTTTAGACTTGAGTCATGTCCCCAATATAATCTCTTTATGTACATGCAAATATTTCAAAATCCCCCAAAATCCAAAATCTGAAGCACTCTGTTCCCAAGCATTTTGAATATGGGATAGTCAACCTGTATTTTATATATATATATATATATATATATACACACACACACACACACATATGTACATATGCATGTATATATATGTGTATATGTATGTATATGTATGACTACTTTTCAAATGTATGTCAAGCTGTGTAACAAATAAAATGTAAATTCATTTTAAGATATTATTAAATTTTTGGTCATTTTTTTGGACATAAAATTTCTCCATCAATGTTTATGAAAAGTCTATCTACCTTGTATGTTGCAAGGACTGTGGAATTTATAGCTGTTAAGAAAGTATCTTCAAACTCAAAATGATAGAGAAGCACTAAGACATTCCCCAAGGTCTCTTCTAGCCTGATGGAGTAATATTAACAATATTCTATATTCTGAATTAGAAAGCATGGAGCAGGGGTGGAGTATAATGTAAAACTGTAATGCCAGTCATCATACATACTGTGTTCAGGGTGCTATTCTGACAAGAGGGCATTGTGGGTTACAGAAAAAGGCTCTACCAACAGACAATGAAATGAGCAGGCCAGGACCTTAGGACAGAGATTTTTATGGGAGGACAGTAATAAGTTATTAGGAACTGATTATATGGTAGAAATAATGCAGGGGAAATGGTGGCCACTTTCACCATTGAATGGCAATAGCTGTTCCATAACAACAATTGATGTAAATTAGTCTTTTTTTTTTTTTTTTTTTTGAGACAGAGGAGTCTTGCTCTGTAGCGCAGGCTGGAGTGCAGTAGTATAATCTCAGCTCACTGCAACCTCTGCCTTCTGGGTTCCAACGATTCTCCTACCTCAACCTCCCAAGTAGCTGGGACTACAGGTGTGTGCCACCATGGCCAGCTAATTTTTTATATTTTTAGTAGAGATGAGGTTTCACCATGTTAGCCAGGATGGTCTCAATCTCCTGACCTTGTGATCTGCCCACCTTGGCTTCCCAAAGTGCTAGGATTACAGGCGTGAGCCACCACGCCCAGCCTCTTATTATTATTATTTTTTAATTGATGAGAGAAGAGTTGCGAGGGTGGAAATTTTCATCAAAAGAACCAAAATAGCATGTTCTTGAGTAGAATTTATATTAGCTGCAGGAATTACAATTTCCTACTTTTTTGTAAGAATGTATCATAGATATAATGTTTTAACTAATAAAATTCAATTTTTTTCTATAACTAAAAAAAAAATTTTTAACACTCCACAGGGCAGGAGGTATTGACCAATCAGAATATGCCCTGGATCAATCAGAATGGAAGCCTAGTCAGACTGGGCCCCCTGCAATGCCAGGCTTTAACCTTTTAGTGGCAGGATCTCGAGGTCAGTCCTGGGCATCCCAGGGGAAGGGTTCAGACAACCAGAACAGCTGGGGGAACGAGGTAGGTGTGGGGAAGGGAGCTTGGGCAGTGGGTGTGTATCTGTGGGCATAGCCGTATTTCAGTATCTCCATGTTCAGAGGTTACATGTAGGCCATCCTTCCAGCTGTGGCACTGAGTGGCATATGATGCTCTCAGCTCAGGCTTGGCCTCTTGCCTCCCACACAGCTGACACTCCATGGCCACAAGCCCACCTGGTATCACTACATGCACTCTTCTGCTCTACATTTGACTTTGAAATACTCTATTATGCTGGGCAGTTTTCCACCCAGGTGGTAAACTTGTGAACCTCCAAATCAGGCTTTGGTTGAATGAGTTCATTTCCTGCTCACAGCCTGTGTACAGGTGAACTGTGTAAAGGAAAGAAGGCTAAATTTGGGGTCAGGAGCCCAGTTCTGGGTTCACATCTAAGCTTTGCTACTGTTTTCCTATATGCCTCTGGGTAAGTCAGTTCATCCCTCTGACCTCAGTTCCATGGTCAGTAAAACAGGATGGTGACTTCTGCCATTGTAAGGCCCCTCACAAGGCTGTGCTGAGGTGTAAATAAGATAAAGGAGGTGAAGCACTTTGCAAACTGTAAAGCTCGGTATACACATGCGTGAGTCTGTGTTGCGTAGACCGAAGGATCTGGCTGTTCAGAATATTGTTTGTCTGTTTCTGATTAAACCAGGAGTTACATAGCTGCCATTTATTTAGGATGTTTCCTGACTATCTTCAAACATGAACATAATGTAGCTTTAGCTTTTCATGGAGGGGAGAGTGGGCTGCCGAAGGTGTGATCTTTCTTTCCCCTTAATCCTACAGCCTCATACAAAATCAGAGCTGAAATGGACTGCCAGAGGATACCTACTCCACTTCTCTCAGTTTAACCAATGGGATTCCTGAGATCCAGAGAGGACCAGTGAGTACCTGTAATGTGTTATTAGTGGAGCCAGAACCAGTTCTTTTGATTCCTAGTTCTTTTTGTCGTAGCATGTGACGTGTCTTGCGGCAAACTTTTCATTCAGATTTGTGTTTTCTTTCATTCAATAGCATTTATTAAGTCCCTTCTAAGTGTTGGTTTCTGTGGTGGCCATTGGGATAGACAAGTTGGGTGCAATTCTGCTTTCAGGTTGCTCTTGACTCTGGGCAGAGAAGGCTCTTTTGGAGCCCTGAGAGAGGGACAGGTAAAGTTCTACCTGTATAGGTTTGGCCACCTCCTTTGAGGGTGAAGGTGTTTTTTGAGAATAGTCAAGAAGTGTGATTCTGTAATCCCAGCACTTTGGAAGGCCAAGGTGAGGGGATCACTTGAGGCCAGGAGTTGGAGACCAGCTTGCTCAACATAGCAAGACCCCCATCTCTACAAAAATGTTTAAAAACTAGGCAAGTGCGCACCTGTAGTCCCAGCTGCTGTGGAGGCTGAGTTGGGAGGATCACTGAGGACTTTGAGGGTGCAGTGAGCTATAATTGCAATGCATCCAGCCTGGGTGACAGAGTGAGACCATCTCAAAAAAAAAAAAGTGTGATGAAGCTCTGCAATGCTGACCTAATACCAGTGAATGACCAGCACTCTCACCCTCCTGCCTCATTTAATTTTTACAGCAATTTCCTCTCATATTGCAAATGAGGAAGTTGAGGCTCAAAAAGGGGAAGGGATATGGCTGGAGTCACAGATCTGGAAACTATCATAGTCACTTTGATGGATTCCAGGGCATTGTAGGTCTTACGAAATAGCTTAATTCAGGTAGAAAGAGCAGGGCTCAGGTGTTTGGGAGACCTGGGTTCAAATTCTAGCTATGCCACTTCCCAGGTGGGTGACTTGGGCAAATTACTGTTAAAGAGACTCAGTTTCCTCATGTGCAAAATAGAGAGATAATAGGGTATGTACCTTCGGGGCTCCTTGAAGGTGAAATCGGTGACTGAGGGTAGAGCCCCTAGCAGTGCCTCACATACAACCATACAATGGGAACTCCATACATGTTCCTTTGCAGCCTCTCCCTGCCCCTACTGTGGTGGCTTGGTCAGTATTCTTGGCTCTCTGGAGCAGTTCTGTGCTTCCAGGAGAGAGGCCTGGAGGGATTTCCTCTGTCAAACAATAACAAGGGCGGGGCAATGGTGAGGTTTGCTGAAGGTGCAGGCCTAAAAACGGGCCCTTTCCCCAAAATCTCTTCTCTCTCTCTTTTCCTCTCTCTCTTCTTCCCTCTCCCTCTAACCTCTTCTCTCTCTCCACCCCCACTCTCTCCTTTCCCCCTCCCTCTCTTTCTCCCACTCCTGACTCCTTTCCTCCCTGTCTCTCTCCTGGGTGGAGCCTACTCCAGGCTCCTGAAGGCTCAGTGTGGATATCCAGAGTGGCTGGCCATGCCTGACTGCACAGGTGTCGGCTCTGCCTGGTCCCTGCTGCATTCCGGCTTCGTATGTCAGCACCTATGAAAATCTTCCAGGTCTTGGGTTTGAATAGCCCCTTGGCTGCCTGGGAGACAGGAGGCTGGCTCTGTTTTGCCTGTCAAATCATCCGCTTTGTTTGTCTACGGGCAGGTAAACCGGGTCCCCTTCCATAATACAGACGGGGCCATCAGTGTCAGGGCTGATTCTACCAGGCTCAGGCTGAGCAAACAGCCATCTGCCCCACCAGTGAGGCCGAGGCCAGGCAGCGGCAGGGGTTGTATTCTTCAGGAGCAGTTTGATGACAGGCTCAGAGCAGATGCCAGCACTCCACTGGGAGGGAGCTGAGCTTAGACTTGCCTCTCCCAGCCGGCACAAATCCTCCTTTCTTGGCTGGGTCTAACCTTCCGAAGGACTCCCACTTTCACTCCTGCCATCACCAGCATGTGATACAATGAGAAAAAGAAATGGGAACAATGAAAGAAGACAGAAATCTTGCTACACAAAGAGTCCATGAACATCTACAGAAAACCCCATCACCTGCCAGAATTCTTCTTTCACTTTACTGCTAGGAGACTTGAAAGGAATTTAGACTCACCCTAATGGTCTGGCAACATCCTCCACCCCTTTTAATTGGTTCTCTTAGTTTAAAATTCATCTTTCTTGAATATATTTATTTTATTGTGGTAAAAAAACATGTAACATAAAATTTACCATTAGTGACATCAAGTAATTCACAGTGCCATGCAATCAATTGTGCATTCATAATCTGTACCGCTATCTAGTTCCAGAATGTTTTCATCATTCCGAAAGGTAACCCCTTATCCACTCCCCATTCTTTAACTTTTAAGACATCACAGATATCTTTGTGAAATGAGTAGGGGTATATATTCTAAATAAAAATAAAAGATAAAAGAATGGATAACTTTTACATCTCAAAAAAAAAAAAAAAAGAAACATTCACTTAGAGATACCTCTCTGATACTTAACCTTCTGCAAAAACTCCTTATCCTGTCCTAGCTCAGGTCCTCAATTAGTCTATTTTTTACATAAATGGAAGTTTTCTACACATAATGCTTAATAATTTGCCTTTAACAATATGTAAAAATGACTTTCTATGTAGTTAAATATTTTTAAAAGCATCATTTAAAATATTGCCTAGTATTCTATTAACATATATGTTATATTTATTTAGTCTTCTGTTGGGATTTTGATTAGGATTATATTAAGTCTATAAATGGATAAGGGATAACATGTATATTTGATATATATATTTAATTTAAACACTTGGAATTTTAAGCATATACCAAACAAATAGTATGATGTACCCCTCAGTACTCGTTACCCAGCCCTAACAGCCATCAGTCCTGTACAATTCTGTCCTATCTGTGCTCCCATCTTTTCCTGTGGTCGGATTATTTTGAAACAAATCCCAGACATCATTTAAATTCATCTGTAAGTATCTCAGAATATATCTCTAAAAGGCATCAAAACCCCAATACTGTTGTTGTACTCCCCAAAAATTAACAATAAGTTTTTAATATCATCAAGGGCAACTTGACGACTTGCTAAAAGTCAAGATTTAAATTTCCAACTCATCCATTCATTTCATGAATGTATTTGTTTTTGTTTCTACATTTCGTTTGGGATTGATTAAGTAGTCTCATCTCATTTAATACATAAATTATTGCTCCATCTTTTATTTTCTCTTTGGAATTTATTTGTTGAAAAAACTGGATTGTTGGTCTTGTAGACTTTTCCGTATTCTGAATTGTATTTTTATGGTGTAGTTTAACATGTGTTTACCTTCTGTATTTCCCATAAATTGGTGACTGGGGCTGATACTTTGTGTGACATTGAGCCTTTCAATTCATGAACATGTTTTATTTATAATTTGTTTAGGTTTTCCTAAATGTCTATCAATAAAAGTTTTCTGTCTTCTCAGTAAAGGCCTTGTGTATCTTTTAAAAATTATTTCTAACATTATCTTTTTAAAAAAATAAAATTGAAAATATTAGCTCTTCTTAAGTTGAAATTTCTACTTGTTTACTACTGATGGATACAATACCACTGAGTTTTTACATTAATTTTGTATTTGGCAACTGGTTAAACTGTCTTAAAAATCTAGTAATTTACCTAAATTTCTTTGTGTTTTAGGTGTAATTATATAATTTGTGAGTAATGACACTTTTGTTTTTTCCTTTTAAATATGTATGTAACTTTTTTCTTGCTTTATTGCTTTCAATACAGTGATGAATTAAAGTGATGATAGTGGGCATCCTTGTTTTGATCTCCAAAATAATGTTTTAATGTTTCACAAATAAATATAGTATTTTGCCATAGTTCTTTTTTGGGAGGGGGGAAACACTTACCAAGTTAAGAAATTTCCCTGTATACCTAGATTTTACGGAATTGTATCAGAGATTGGATGCTGGTTTTTCACATGCTTTTTCTGCATTTATTGAGATAATCATATCCTTTAACCTGTTAATGTTAATCTGATTTTTAAAAATGTTAAACATTATTTTTAAGTTTTCGTGTCCAGTTTATGGTATCATCATGAAGTATTGGGGAATAGTCCTGTCTATTCTGTTTGGGCTGCTATAACAAAATAACTCATATTTGGGCAATCTGTAAACAACATACATTTATTGCTCATAGTTTTGGAGGCTGGGAAGTCTGCGATCAAGGCAACAGCAGAGTCAGTGTCTGGTGAGGGCTTCTCTCTCCTTCCAAGAAGGCACCTTCTAGCTGTGTCCTTATATGATAGAAGGGGTGAACAAGCTCCTGGCTTGTTTTACAAAGGTGCTAATCATGAAAGCTCTCACTTCCCAAAGGCCTCCCCTCTTAATGCTATTGCACTGGGGATTAGGTAGCAATATATGAATTTTGAGAGGGACACAAACATTCAGACTACGACGAGTCCCATTTTCATTTTCTTTTTTCTTTCTTTTTTTTTTGAGATGAAGTCTTGCTCTGTCACCCAGACTGGAGTGCAGTGGCATGATCTCGGTTCACTGCAACCTCCGCCTCCCAGAGTTTAAGCGATTCTCTTGCCTCAGCCTTCCTGAGTAGCTGGGACTGCAGATGCCAGCCACCACATCTAGCTAATTTTTGTATTTTCAGTAGAGACAGGGTTTCACCGTGTTGGACAGGCTGGTCTCGAACTTCTGACCTCAGGGGATCCACCTGCCTCAGCCACCCAAAATGTTGGGATTACAGGCATGAGCCACCGCGCCCGCTGCCATTTTCTATTATGTTTTTTTTTTCTTAAGTGTTTGATAGATTTTGCTGTTAAAATCTTTTGGGTTTGCTATTCCTTTGTGGAAAGATTTTAAACGATTCAATGTGTGTGACAATTGTAGGACTACTAGGTTTTATGTTTTTTTCTTGTCAGTTTAAAAAAAAATTAATGGACTATTTTTTAGAGCAGCTTAGATTTACAGCAAAATTGAGAAGAAAGTGCAGAGAATTTTTACGTACTGCAATCCCAACCCTCAACACACACATGACCATCAACTTCCCCCAGTAGTGTCGTGCACTTGTTACAATTGATGAACCAGCATTGACATACCGCTACCAGCTAGAGTCCCTACATTGTATTAGGGTTAACTATTTTTATTTATAGTGTATAGGTTTTGAAAAATGTATAATGGCATGTGTCCATCATTATAGTATAATACAGAATAGTTTCACTACCTTAAAAATCCCCAGTGATCCACTTATTCATACCTTTGTTCCCTCGGCACCACTGGTCTTTTTACTGTCTCCATAGTTTTGCCTTTTCCAGAATATCATATAATGGGAATCACACAGTAGGTAGCCTTTTCAGATTAGTTTCTTTCACCTAGTGATATGCATTTAAGGATCCTCCATGTGTTTTCATGGCTTGATGGCTTATTTCTTTTTATCACTGAATAATATTCCATTGTATGGATGTACTCGTTTATTTATCCACTCAGCCATTGAAGGACATCTTAGTTACCTCCAGATTTTGGCAATCATCTTAGTCCATTTGTGCTGCTACAAAAAAATGCCACAGACTGGGTAACTTACAATTCATATACATTTATTTCTCACAGTTCTGAAGGTTGGGAAGTTCATGATCAAGGTAAGCTTGGTATCTGATGAGGTCTGCTTGCTCTGCTTCTGACATGGTGCCTTGTTACTGCATCTGCCAGAGGGGAGGAATGCTGTGTCCTCACATGGCAGAATGGACTGACGTGCAAAAAGGGGCAAATTCCCTCTGCCAAGCACTTTTATAAGGGTATCTAATCCCATTCATGAGGGTGGAGCCCTCATGACTCAATCACCTCCTAAAGGCCACACCTCTTAATAATACTGTTGCATTGGGGATTAAGTTTCAACATGAATTTTGAAGGGGACAAAAATATTCAAACCATAGCAGTAATTATGAATAAAGCTGCTATAAACATTTGTGTGCAGGCTTTTGTACAGACATATGTTTTCAAGTCATCTGAGTAATTACTGGATCATATGGTAAGAATATTTTAGTTTTGCCAGAAACTGCCAAACAATGTTTCAAAATGGCTGTACCATTTTGCATTTCCACCAGCAATGAATGAGAGTTCCTTTTCTTCTATATCCTTGGCAGCATTTGGTGTTGTTAGTATTTTGGATTTTTACCATTTTAATAGATGTAAAATGGTATCTTCTTCTTGTTTTAATTTGCAATTCCCTAATTATGTATGATATCCTTTGTCATCTGTTTATCTTTCCTTGGTGAGGTGTTTGTTTGGATTTTTTGCCCATTTTAAACATTGGGTGGTTTTCTTATTGTTGAGTTTTAAGAGTCCTTTGTATATTTTGGACAAGTGTTCTTTATCAGATGTATCTTTTGAAAATCTTTTTTCTCAGTCTGTGGCTTGCCTTCTTATTCTCTTGACAGTGTCTTATGCAGAATAGAATTTTTCTTAAGTTCAACTTTTCAATTCTTTTCTTTCATGGATCATGCCTTTGGTGTATCTAAAAAGTCATTGCCAAACACAAGGTCATCTAGATTTTCTCCTGTGTTGTCTTCTAGGAGTTTTATAGTTTTACATTTTGGTTTATATTCTCTTTTGAGTTAATTTTTGTGATAGGCATAAAGGCTGTGTGTAGATTGATTTTTTTTTTTGCATGCAAATGTCCAGTTGTTCCAGTGCCCTTTTTGACAAGATTGTTCTTATTCCACTGAATTGCTTTTGCTCCTTTCTCAAAGATTAGTTGACTATATTTGTATGGGTCTATTTTTGCGCTTTCTATTATGTTTCATTGATTTTTAAAATTCTCTTGGCAATGCCACACTGTTGTCTTCATTGCTGTAGCTTTACAGTTAGTCTTGAGGTTGAGTAGTGTCAATTTTCTAACTATGTTGTCCTCCAGTATTGTGCTGGCTATTCCAAGTTGTTTGCCTCATCATATAAACTTTTTTTTTTTGGTAGAGATGGGGTCTCACTATGTTGCCCAGGCTGTTCTTGAACTCCTGGCCTCAAATGATCCTCCCCAGTCAACCTCCCAAAGTGCTGGAATTACAGATGTGAGCCACCATGCCTGGCCAGCCATATACAGTTTAGAATCAATTTGTCAATATCCACAAATAACTTGCTGGAATTTTGATTGGTATTGTGTGGAACCTATAGATCAAGTTGAAAAGAAATGATATCTTAACAACATTGTCTTCCCAATCATGAACATGATTATAGCTATCCATTTATTTTTGGTTCTTTGATTTCTTTCATAAAAGTTGTATAGTTTTCTTCATGTAGATCTTGTACATATTTTGTTGGATTTATACCTAAGTGTCTCTTTTTTAGTCTAATGTAAATGATATTGTACTTTAAATTTCAAATTCCATTGTTAGTCGCTGGTATATAGGATAGCAATTGATTTTAGTATATTAACCTTGTATCCTATAACCTATTATTTCCAAGAGGTTTTTGTTTTGTTTTTTTTGGTCAGCTCTTTGGGATTTGCTACATGGATAATCATGTCATCTGTGAACAAAGACAGTTTTATTTCTTCCTTCCCAATCTGTGTACCTTTTAATTCCTTTCCCTATCTCGGTCACATTAGCTAGGACTTCCTATTATTGGTTTCTAATTTAATTCTACTGTGGTCTGGGAACATTAATGGCATGATTTATATTCTTCTAAATGCATTGAGGTGCATTTTATGGCCCAGAATATGGTCTGTCATGGTGAGTATTCCATTTGAGCTTGAGAAGAATATGTATTCTGCTATTGTTGGGAGTATTCTATAAATGCTTAGTTATTGTCATTGTCTTGTGTTCATATTTTCAAGACACTTGAAAATACATAATAAATACAATTTAAAAATTTTATTCTGATAATTCTAATAGCTTAAGTCTGCAGTTTTTGCAATTCTCATCTGCCACCTCATTTTTTGTGTGGTACATTTCTGACTGAGATATTCTTTTTTGGTGGGGGCATGGAGTCTTACTATGTGGCCAGGCTGGAGTGCAATGGCGAGATCTCAGCTCACTGTAACTTCCACCTCCTGGGTTCAAGCGATTCTCCTGCCTCAGCCTCCCAAGTAGCTGGGACTACAGTCGCGCACCACCATGCCCAGCTAATTTTTGTATTTTTAGTAGAGATAGGGTTTCACCCTGTTGGCCAGATGATCTCGATCTCTTGACCTCATGATCCGCCTGCCTCAGCCTCCCAAAGTACTGGGATTACAGGCATGAATCACTGCACCTGGCCAATATTCATTTTTAATAGAACTTTATCTTTGGAAATCCTTTAGGCTTTATATCCTCTTTCTCTTTTTTTCTTTTAATGAGTGGAACTACTCTCCCAAATTTCTGTTTTCTTTCTATATCAACGCCAGCTTGTCTTTATGTAAAGTTATTTGCACGCAACATTTCTTACTCTCAAAACTTTGTAAATGTTACTTTATTATCCTTCATGCTACTTTTGCAGAAGACAAGTTTGGAGTCAAATTGAGTTTTGTTCTTTTGTGGTAACTTTACTTTTCTGTCTGTGTAGATTTTAAAAATTGCTCTCAGTTCTAAATGTTTTCTAGATTATATTTAGTTGGAGCCTCTTTTATTGATTTTGCAAAGCACGATTAAACCTTTCAATCCCACATAGACCATTTTTTCCCATCTCTGTAAAGTTCTCTTTTCTAGCTTCTATATTGTCATGTGCTTCATTTATTCCAATCTCTTAAGGAACACCAAATAAGTGTATATTGGCTTTATGTTTTGTTTTTCCTCAACATCTATCCATTTGTCTTTCACCAGATTATCTTATGTTGAACACTATCAGTGCTCTGCTGTGTCACATAGGCAGGCACTTACCTTTATTCACTGGAGGCTACTTAACTGAGAACACCTATGACTTTCCTGAGTCCTTTTTTCTGTCTATGACAGTGTACTTAGGCTGCATGTGGAACAAAATGAAAGTCCTGGGAAGTTAATGCCCCCAGAAGCCGCATAAAATGATGACAGACATAGAGTTGGTGGGTAAATACTCCAGCTTCCTCACTTGTCAGGAGGAGTAATTCTGAGGTATGGTTTACACTGCCACTGAGTGGGACTGAGCCCCAGTTGCCCATGGTGGAAACCTGCTTTATAAATCACTCTTTACAGGCTTTCTTTCCTTGCCTGGCTCACTGCCTTATCCCCTTGCTGGTCCTTCCTAAGATCATTTCTAAAATAAACTACTTGCATCCATAACCTTGTCTCAGGGTCAAGGTGTGCGTGTGTGCTTGCTCATTGCTATTGTTTGACTGTCCCAGCCAAAACTCATGTTGAAATTTAATTGCCATTGCAACTGTTGTGAGGCAAGACCTTTAAGAGGTGATTAGGTCAAGAGGGCTTCACTCTCACAAATGGATTAATGCCATGATTGCAGGAGTGGGTTATTTATTGTGGGAGTTGGCTCCTGATAAAAAGAATGAGTTTGCCTGATTTCCTCTCTCTGTCTTCTGCCTTCCACCCTCTTCCATGTGATGACCCTCACCAGATGATGGCTCCATGTTCTTGGACTTCCCAGCCTCCAGCACCATGAGAAATAAATTTGTTTTAAAAAATTACTCAATCTGTGCTATTCTATTATAGCAGCAGAAAATGGACTATGATGCCCATACCCTTATAATCTTAAAGAGTAGGAGCAAGATAGCCTTTTCTGGAGTGAGAGGGGGTAAATGCTGGTAGTATGTGATTTTGTAGGTTGGCCTCACACACCACCAATCTTATTCAAATGCATTTATTCTTATTTTGAATGTATTAATTCTTAGACTCCATACATCCTGCCACAAACACTAACCTTAGCCACAGACTTACTCATGTTCATGCTATTTATTTTATTTATGCAGTTTATCCAAGGTTCTTTGAAAGATCCTCAATTTGATAAGCACTGTTTCCCCCCAGCATTAGATATGTACCGATCTGTTTCACGTAGTCGGCAGTGTGTTGAGCCAGGACCCTGGGTTCAAGGTTTATAATCTTGGATTCCTCCCCTTTCCTCTCTTAGCCTCAGCTAGAGTTGATGAAAATGAGACTTAAAGCGAGATGGTGACTTGCCAAGATTAAACAACAGGTTAAACATGGAGCTAGGTTCAGAATCTAGCTCCTTTGAGATCCTAGAACTAAAAACAAAGCTAAAAAGACAGCCATACAAAACCCTTCTGGGGGGGCCATGATGATTCTTCCCCACTCCCTGCCCTTGGCCACTTTTTCTAGCTCAAGCAGATGTTCAATCTGCTACAAAGTTCCAGGGCCATCCTTCCTGATCAGGGCTCTTCTCATCTCTCTGGGCTCCTCCCCACCATGCCTTCTTACTTGCCCTTCCCCCAAATATCTCTCTTGCTTTACTCTTATCTGGTCCCAACCTGCCCTCACCCCACTCTCCTACCTTCTACCAGATGACTCCCCATGTGCCAGTCTTCAGGGAAGCTGTACCTAGTGATTGGTTTGTCTGTTTTCTGGACTAGACTAGAAGTTGTTGATGCCAAGAATGGCCACTATATCCCCAGCACTTGCCACGGTGCTTGGCCCAAAGCAGGTACTGAATAAATGGCTGCTAAAGCAACAAATATCTACTAAATGAATGAAAGAAAAATGAATGGAGGGCATTTGTTAATCTCCTTGAATGAGAATTTGTTTGAAGATTAGCAGTTAAATTATTTAAAAACTCATCCCCACAGAGAGTTAGGAAAATGAAACAGGAATGACAGGCAAAATGGCTGCTAAAAATACCAATGCCCCAGGATCTTATTTTTCACACCTGGCGTGGCCAGTTTTGTTTATTCAGAATTTTCTTATTTCCATGTAAATCACATTCACTGACATCAATCTGGCTTAGATTCTATGTCTTCTTGTCCTTTCGTTAAAAAAAATACGTGGTTAGTAAGCTCCTGGACTTCACAGTCTGCTGTTATTAAGAGCTGCCATTTAGTAGAGATTTCTATGTCACGGAGTATGCTAAGAGCCTCATTTCTAATTAAATCCTCCTGATAAATGCTATTACTCCCATTTTGTACGTAAAAATGAAAGTCAAGAGAGATTAATTTATTCATGGTCACCCAGAAAATGAACAGTGAAGCTGGGGTTGGAACCCAGGTTAGATCTTTTCACACTCCATTTCTTATCTCCCCAATTGACAAAGTGGTTTTACTGCTGTCATCTCAGTGGCTCCTCAAAGCTTCCTCCCTTCAAGGAAGGAGAGAGGGGATCCTACCCTCACCTTATGTGTGTGGAAGGTGAGAAAGTCATTAGCAAATTTAGAACTTGAACCCAGTCCAGCAGATCCCTCACTCAGCCCTTGCTAGGGATGTGACTGTGGACAATTTACTTTCCTTCTCCAAGTCTCAGGGTCCTCATCTGAAAAATAAGAATCACTGAAGAACCCATCTGCAGGGTTGCTGGGAGGATGAAATAAGATAGTGGGGGTAAAGCAACTAGCAAGACCTGAGTTCTCTGCAGGAAGCCTGAATATTTCAGGCAAAGTGAGGGAAGACAAAACTGAGGCTTGAGTGGGTAGAATGAGCTGAGTACTTAGGAGTAGCAAGGATGGCTGAACTGTGCAGGCTTTATGGTGACCTCCAGCAGAGACCCACATGATGTTATCTGTGAGAGTTCAGAACTGCTGTCTAAGGGGAATAACCAAGTCTAAGCTGCTGGGATGAAGCCAGTGACGGCAGAAGTCCTCTGCCAGCCCCCTCTTCTCTGACCTCTTTCTGTATGCCTTTTGCCTTACATTTCCCTCACCAGCCTCTCAAAGGCTCTTGTCTCCTCCTCCCACCTTCCAAGTCCCCCCACCACACACACACACACACACACACACACACACACACACACACATACACACACACTCTCTCTCCTGGGACTCATACACTCTGTCCCAAGAACCAGCCATCACTTCTCCCAACAGGTAGTCTCAGCAGCCTCCTATGCAGCTCTCCAGGGTCACTCACCCATTCATTCATTCTTTCATTCATTCACCAAGCATTTCCCAAGATTTTGCTTGCCCTGTGCTGGCCCCACTGAGCTGAACAAGTCATGCTCCTCTGCCTGGTAAAGGAGCTTTCCTATCAGTTCAGCAAGCTCTAATGCTTTTCAGCTGCGTACCCTGTCTCCAGATTCCTTCCTTCCCTCTCCCTCTCCCTCTCC